>JBAMBE010000286.1:385000-512945 GCA_037043585.1 Drosophila mimica | reverse complement strand
ATAACTTAAGCACTTAGTAATTTTTAGTTATCATAATTAATTAGAATTTCTTTGTATTTATGACGAGATAGTTAAGACTACGAAATATTTAGTTTAAAAGTTAAATTATATGATCTTTCGGTTAAGATTACTTAAGTTATAATTTGTATTACATACCTAATTGCTCCAATGATTATTCAAAATATATATTATTATTTTATTATTATTTTTCTATTTTTCCAGAGGTCCGATTCGAATAAAATAATAAAAAATGCAGTAAAGTCATTCAACAAATTTTTTTTTTGCTCATAACACCGCCACAATCTTTCGGATTCATCCGATACTTTCCATAATTGTTCATAAGTCGGCCATATCCGTCCAGATCCCTACGAGTCCTGTAGCAAGCATCTAGATCCTTATTACAGTTTCCTCGAAATTAAGTATTTTAATATTTCGACGCAAATTTCATCGCTCTGCAGGTACTTATTAGACTTTTTCCCAAATGTTCTCTTGTTGAGTCCAGACCTCAAATCTATTGTTTTCATTTTCTTTTAAGCCTATTCAATTAGATATTTTTGCCATTCTTCTTCATCGCTATAATCATTTATATATTTTATTTGTCACAGTTAATAAGATAACGAATATAATGGTAATACTCGTATTGTAAATAATTGTTTAGTAACATTATATTGTGTTCCACATCAGTCATTATCCTCTTAGTCGTCGTTTGCTTCTTATTTTGAAAAACAGCTCTTCCAACCTATTCAGTCAAAGGACGAACTACAACTCTTCCGTCTTTACTTCGCTGGAGAAACTCCTCTCAGTAGTTCACACACCAAAGTCCGAAAGGCAGACTGCGGCAGAGAAAAGTGAAGTCTTTGGCTGAGGCTCATTAATGAGGACCGGATGGTCAATGTCCTTCGTACAGGCTGGCGAGTGGCAACTGATGCCCGTCTGGATGCCGATGGTCAACAATCCGACAACTGCAATTAGATCAAAGCATGGACAAATACAAGAATATAAATATCATTGGTGATATAAGTATCCCCCACTCGAAAGCAATCTGTCGGACTCTGGCATACCGTCTTTCATATTTGGCTGATTGAACGTCTATCAAAGCCATTTATAGCTCTGATTGCTTGACTCTGTGCACAATTGTTGCATATTACTATATTTAATAATATATTTGTAATCAGCTCACACGTCTAGATTAATACTTATCTGCTTGTCAACCAGTCGGCTGTGGAAATTAAATTAAATGGAAATCAATATAGGAAATCAATTCAATTGCGCTGACTCTCAATGTGAACTGGGTAATATTTGGCAAATATCGTTACTCCTCCTATATTGATAACAGACAGCGAAAGATTTAGAGTCGCCTCCTATTATCTTACCTACCTGGCATTCGGCAAAGATCAATAATTCAGAATATTTTCAATATTATATAGATTCTTAAGTGGCTATTTAAGATATTTATATACTAATATTTATATAATATAAAATATGTATTTATAGTATTTAATTCAGGCCCGTATGGCACTATTTAAATAAAGGCAGAACTTTTAAAAACCCTTAACTGGAAATGGTTTTTCTATGTGCATTTTTCGACCTTATTAGTAATACGAATAATTAAAATAATAATAGCAATCTACAATCAGTTAAGATACTGATAATTGTTATCTGCTAGTGGTACATATTTTCAATTGCTGAAAACTCAGCAGGCCTTTGCACATTTTTTTGAACATCTAGGAACGAAAATCTACGATAAAAGGACAATTTAAAAAACAGAAAATTTATCATAGCTTAGCTATGTCCTTCAGGAACCTAAATTTATTCAGTTATTACGTTTCGACCAGGACTGACCAAATCGTTCTAGTAATTTCCGAAAAAACAAGGATTTTGTGTTTGTTTCCCCTAAAAGTATGCTGCATTTTTGTTCTGCTTGAGGGCGACTCAGCCAGGGCAACAACCAAAATGTGTGTCACTTTTGAACTTAGTCAGTGCAGCAACCAAGTGTTTGTGTCCATTCTGCAATGAATGAAATCTAAATATTGACTTTGATAATACTTTTTGTTTATTAATATTTTTATTGATTTTGTGTTTTATACATTTTTTTCTTGCTTGATTTTTGTTTCAGTGTTTAGTATATATATTTATATATATATATATATTTATTCTCCCGCATATCCATACCGTGATACAATTCTCCCCACAAATACAATATGTGATTTTTGCTTGTAAATATGATATACAATAAAAATGTCTATACAATTAAGGATACAAAAGTGGTTAAATTTAAGCTTAAGCTATAAATGATGTCTTCCAGTAATTAAGAGCAAAAGTGTTTGTTTACAGATAGATAGGTAGATTTAAAGTACAAATCATATTAGGCGTAATAGAGATAGATATTAGCATAGTTTATATATATAGTACAATTTGAAATCACTTTGAACTTAGACATTAAGCAGCGAAAGCAGGTAATAAAAAATAACCAAAATCTTCAGCATAAAACTCAATAAACTCAAATTGAAAACCATCGACATTGTTGCAACCAAAACACAACACAAAATCGCTAAGCTTTTTAAATGTCACACTCTTGAGTAAAACAATGAAGGCATTATGTAATTTGTATCTTCCAATTTCTATCAATCATATCAAGCAAATCAAGCAAAAACTCAACGGCAATCGAAATCGAAATCGCAATCGTGGCCTAAACCATTACCCCAATCATATTTTCTGAGCTTTACATGTGTATGTGTGTAGTTCACAAAAATGTATTCTTTTGGGTGTAATTTGTATATATATACTTACATAATATATGTATATAGTATAAATTTGGGTGTCGTAAATGTTGTTTTTTCTTTAGCTTGATTTGTTTTTGTTTTTATTAGCCATATATGACCTTGTCGGTATCTTTGATTAGCTAATGGAAATAACGCTTAAGTATGCGTGTATATATACATCAAAATATTTGTTTTTAATTTGCAAACGCATATTGGCATTTATGTTTGATTTTTTGTAAAGTTGTAAAAAGAAATTTAGCTACTCTCCGCAACTTAAATCGAATCAAAAAATACTAGCACTTTTCGACTGACCACCTGTTTGTTATTTTTTTTTTTTCCTAATCTCTCTCCTTTTGTTGTATGCCTCATCCTAATGGGATTCTGTTTTTGTTTTTGTTGTTCTCCGTCAACTGATCTGCCTCACACTGTGTTCGGTATCACTTTTGGTCAGCCATCTAAGCAGAAGAGCCGCGCGAAGCCTTAATTATTATTTTATACAATGTTTCATTGTTCTTTTTTTAATATGTTTGGAGTTTAATATGTTTGTTTTGTTTTGTTTTCCGCATTATGCGCTCGCTGATTAATGCCAATGTTGGGAGTTTTTAACGTACTCGCGAAGTCGGCCTGCAAAGAGCACAAGTCCATAGATCAAAAGAGAATCCTTTATTAATACAACAACTACTCACCTGGACGATGGGGCGGCACTGTGACGTTTGGGAGTATTCGGTGCCGTCGCCGTCGTCGTCGCCGTTCCAGTTGCTGATCCTGGTCGATTGGTCGTCGGAGTGCGTCCCCGGCCAGCTGTCGGCGGCGTCGCTGACGTCGATGTGGGCGTGCCGGCCAAGCTATATCGCTTGGGCTGCACAATCCGACTGGGTGATCGGGTGCTGCACTTGCCACCATTGGCTGCATCGTGGCCATTGTTGCTGACTCTGCAGATTTGTGGAGAGGAAAGATTAGCAGGCGTGCTTGGTTTACTACATGATTTAGGGACAGTCTTGGTTGCGGTGCTCGGACTAGGCTTCGGACTTCTGTCATTAGGTCATGCAAAATCATAAAAGTAAACAACAACAATTGTTGTGCCAAAAAAGAAAATGAAAATTTAGCAAAAGAAAATTCCAAAAACAGAAAAAAAAACAATGATTTGATTTAGATGCTGATCTTGAATTACCTGCCGGCTGGATAACTGACTGGTCGTGGTATGCGTGACTTTAGCGCCGAGTTGGCGGATGTGCCCGAATTTGTGGATGTGGGCGTTGAGCCACCACTCTTTGTCGCCTGCTCGTTGGCCAGCTCCTTGAGCATGCTCGAGTCTTTGCTCATCAGCTCCCATTGGATTTGCAGTCGCTTGAAGCGATTACTCTCAATCTTGCGCTGCTCCTGTACATCGAGAGTCTCGCGTCGCTGGAGGGCCGCAATTGATGAAATGTTTGGCGAATTGGGTGGCGTTGAGAAACGCTTCGCTCGCTGATCCGCTTCAGTGACAACAGCTGCCGCAGCAGCAGCAGCATCAGCATCATTGAAGGAGACCTTCTTCTGCTGGCTGAGCACTCGGCTCACCTCCTTCTTGAGGGCGGCGGCATCGTACAGCACCTGCTCACCGGAAGACTCGAGTATTGCGGCAATCTCGGCATAATGCTTGAGCTCAGAGCGTGGCAGCGATGCCAAGAAATTCTCGGCACGCGCCCGCGCATCCAGATCCTTGCGTGAAAGTCGCTGTGTGACGGGTGGTGGCGCCGTTGATTGCACTGCCTGCTCCTCCTCCTCAAAAACTTCGGCCAGCTCATCCGTGGAGCCCAACGCGTAATTGTATGGCGGCTCCTGCAGACTGCGTCGCTTCTCCAGCTTGGTCAACTGCTGCGACTGCTTGGCCTCAATCATGGAGTTGCGCTTCGCCTTGCGCAGAATGCTACGTGGCATCGGCTGTGGCCGACTGGCCGGGCTCGTCTCGACGCCCGAATCCATGCGCTGCTGTTCATACTGATAGACATACATCTGTTTCAGCGGATCGGCGGCATCCGCCTCCGAGTCGGTCAGCAGCGTGGACGAGCCACGATAACCGGAACTAGGCGGTTGACTGGAGCCCGAACTGGATGCCTCATCCAGTTGTGTCTGCTGCTGCTGCTGCTGTTGCAGCTGCAAGTTCTTGGCACAGTCGCAGACAGGCGTCCGATTTCGTCGTATCGGTGGCGACATACAGAAGAGTGGTCGCTGCGAAAGTTCCGCATCGAGCTGACCCGTAATCTGATGCACCTCCGGAATGTGTTGCAAGCGACGTCGGTACTCAGCCGGCAGCAGCGTTGCCAGCGATTGCCAGTCAGCGATATGCTTAAAGTCCAGCGTCTTGAACAGCTCGTGCTCGTTGGCACTCTGCGTGGCACGCTGCTGCTTCTTCAGGGTGCTGGTGCAGCCGCTGCCGGCACTCTCCAGCGTCATCTTGTAGTTGAAGGGTGTGAAGATGATGTCGGCGTTGCTGCCGCTGCTGCTGCTGCACGTCTTCACAAAACCCAAATCGGGCAGCGCATAATTCGGATAGATGACATAGATGGGCGCCTCGCACTGCTCCCCAAGATTATGCAGCTTGGCGAGAAACGAGGGCGGCACACAACGATACCGCTCACTCAAACTGCTGCTGTGCGTGGTGCTCAGCGAACCGCACGAGGTTTGCATCGATCGCGTTATCATCTCCGAGCTGGAGGCATACGAGAGCGGACGTTGGCGCTGCGCATTGCCGGCCATTGGCACCTGAGTCAGCTGCTCCGAATTGCTGGCATCCGACGATTGCTGACTTTGTGTCTGTGTCTGGGTGTGGCTGTGTGTGTGCGAGTGTGAGTTGGCCGCCAGTTGATAGAGTTGCGGATTACGCAACGGCATGCTGCGCCGACGATGAGCTGGTGAATTGGTCGCCGTTGCCGTCAACGAACCCGTCGAACTCGAACTGGCATTGGCATCGTCATGGAACACGGCATCGCAACATGTGCGTAGCGTACGCTTTGGTGTCGTCGTCAGCGTCGCTGTTGTCGTTGTCGTCGCCGCCGCCTCGGCATCATCGTCATCGATTTCATCGTCCTCATCGTGGCGACTTACCGCCGATCCTTTGCCAGAGTCATTCATGCTCTTCTTGCGCAAACGTTTCTCCAAGGAGCCACTGCTGCCACAACTGGACGATGGCCAGCAGCCCGATGAGACATCCATGCAGGTGAGGGCACCGGCTTGTGCCTCATCGGGGGCACAGCTGCTTCCGCTGCCGCTGCCGTTGCCACTGCCACCGCTGCTGTTGCTCTTTTGTTTGATGAAGAGCTTGACTAGATTGAAGGCAGCCGCCGGATTTGAGTTGGCCGACGATGCAGAACCAGAACCCGAGATGTGCTGTGCGGAACAAAAGTTTTGGCTTGCCTGCGTCGAGGACAGTCCACAGCCGCAACGATGCTTATGGCGATGAGTATGATTATGATGATGATGATTATGATGCGACTGTTGGTGGTTGTGCTGCTGCTGCTGTTGCTGTGGAGTTGGTGTTGTCGTCGACGATGACTCCTTGTGGGGCTCATCTGTCTGCTGCTGCTGCTGCTGTTGCTGCTGTTGCTGCTGTTGCAAGCGATCCGAAATGGAGACACTGATCGAGATGGGCATCTGGCACATGGGCAGCAAATTTCTCGAGCGTGACGAGCACGATTCCATCGTTGATGTACTGATCGCTTGCGAGACATTCAATGGTCCTGACTGATTCTGATTGCCTGAAGTTTCTTGTGCTGCTGCAGCAACAGAACTCAACTCCTCGCTCAACTCTGCGCTCAATTCAGATTGCAGATTGGGCAGACTGTTGCTCTTGCGGACGCTGCACTGCGGCAAATGACGTGTCAGGATAATTGTCTCCGTGTTGTTGATGCTGCTGTTGTTGTTGTTGCCCGAAGGATACCTGCGTGCGGGCGATACAAACAGAAGCGAGCGTCTTTACAAGCCCAGCAGCATTCAATTATAGTCATAATTTGTTTTGCGGAAAATTGTCTACACATTTGTTGGTTTTTGACATATCTAAATCGCATTACGCCAGACGCCGACCCGATCCGTCTACCTGAAAGCTACCTGAAGGCGTTTTGCATAATATTTGGGTTTTTTTTCTATTTGGGTTTTTGCATGAAATACCCATTCAAAAATGAGCGTCTGTCTTTGGGTAATTTAAGACAATAAATAATTTAGTAACAAATCATTTCAATGAGAACAATAATTCAAGAATCAATCAATAGATTTGGATAATTATGAAACCTACAGATTTTTCGCAAATATTTCTAATAATTAATACTAGTTTGACATTCCTAGGCTCGACTTCAACACAAATTCAGAGTAAATTTTCCACAAGCGCAGCTTGCAACATATGTGTTTTTTTTTTTTTGCTTTTCGTTGAGTTTTCCCCCCGCATTAGTTTGGAAATGGGAAAAGGTTATTTTTCGTAGTCAACTACACGCCTCAACTTTATGATACCACCACCACGGATCATCATAAAAAGAGTCGAGTTAATCTAGTGTTGCACATAATTCTGAGTGGCAGATGGATGCATGCAATGTTTGTGGCAAAGCGAGCGCACTGGAAATTTCTGAACTGAGATCTACACAGCCACATTTTGCATTCGCTCAACATTGGAAACGTTAATTTTTGTATGTGGCACGCAAAATGAAACTTAATTGAACTAAATTGAAATGACCTCACCGACCAAAAGGGGGCAAGTGGGAGTGGGTTATCCACACATCCGCCATGCGCTGCTGCTCGACACTCAAAAACCAAACTGCATATGTGTGTGTGTGTGTGTTGTGTGTGTGGTGTGTGTGTGATGTGTGTAGTGTGTATTTGGGTATTTGTACTTACCGCTGTAGTTGAGCTTTTGTCGTGTTGTTCTTGGGTGACTTGCACAGGACCTGAAACGATTGGGCCGAGCGTGACATGGATACCTCCAGGGCCTTGTTCCGCTTCACAATGTCCTCCAGATTGCTGTGCAAGTTGACGAAGTTCTGTATGTTTCCCACCGGTATCTCACACGGCTCTGCTATGGAGCAAAAGAATATATTAACAATATACATCATCGTAACGTACACTCAGCGAAATAATGCAGTACTCAATTCAAGTACAATCGGCATCGAATTGCTAGCATTTTATTACCCTTTTATTCCGATACGAATATATATAAAAAAGGAGCATTATCTTTTGTAATCAAACATTCTCGTATCTATGTTTGTTCTCGATTGCCACATTAATTCGCTGAGTGTACGAGTATTGATTGCATTGTAGCACTCACCATAGAAACTCTCATCCGAGAAGAGAACACTGCCCTCAAAAGCGATCGTATAATTGTCCTTGTTGCAGGTGAGTATAATGTCGCCCTCATCCGGATAGGCATCCATGTCCAGTGAATCCATGATGTGCGATTCCTTAACGGGTGAGAAGAGCAACTCTGATTTGCAGAAAGAGTTGTCAATCAAATCATTGGTTGATGTTGTTGATGTCTGCGACATGTTGTTGTGTGCCATATGTTGCTGTTGTTGTTGTAGATGCTGCTGTTGTTGCTCTTGTTGTTGCATGATGGACATTATATTGTTGCTGTGCTGCATTTGCATCTGCAATAGTTGCTGTTGCTGCTGGTAGAGCAACGATTGTTGCAAAGAACTGTTGGCGCCACCGAGACTCTTACAATAGGCCGGCAATCGTGACAACAGCGAGTGAATATCCTCCGATCGGAAGCTTTCCATATCGACCTCGGCGAGATTGGCGTCCAGATTCTTGGCGAGATCATCATAATAGATCAGATCGCCCATTGCATTGTACGATGCCGAGAGGGAGCTGAGCACGCTGCGTTGCATGCCACCACAGCCATCCCGATAGCCATAGTCGAGAAACCACTGATAATCGGAATTGTCATGAGTAAAATCTTGCGATGAGGCCAGCGAACAGTTGAGATTGTTGACACCACCACCATTACCACCACCACCAATACTATTACCAACACCACCAACACCACAACCACCACCACCGGAAAGAACGCCACCTACCCCATGTTGCTGCTGTTGCTCATTGCTGCGCGCCGATGCAGCACCCGGCGTTGTTGCATTACTGTTGTAGTCCGATTCGGGTGTTGCTGCCACTGCCATTGCCGCTGCTGCTGCTGCTACCATATTTGTGGCAGCCATCTTATTATTGCTCTGCCGCAGCTGCAACAAAAAATTGTTGTTGTCGGCCTCGTCGAGATTGTCGAAACAACTGCTGTTGTTGTCGTCGTCGTAGTCGTCGTCGTCAGAGCAGAGCAGCAAACTATTGCTGGCGTGGCTAATGTTGCTCACCTGCTCATTCAGGATAATGCTACGCAAGGCGCTATTATAGCGATCCAAATTGCTCAGGACAATGGCAACATTCTGCTTGAGGCTCTCCTCGCTCAGTTCATCGGCAGCATCGGTGGCGGCGGCGCTCTGATCGTCATTCGAGCCGATCGATTGCAACAACTGTTGCTGTTGCAAATATTGCAAGTGTTGCTGCTGCAACAGGCGATCGTTCAGCTGCTGCTGTTGCTGCTGATAGCGTTTGACCAACGTGACCAGCGAATTGTTTGGACTGTTCAACGGTATCCGATATTGTTGTTGCTGTTGCTGTTGCTGTTGCTGCTGTTGCTGCGCCAATTGTGGCACTAATCCAGCTGGGCCGCTGACGCTGGCCAATGGTTTTGTGCTGTATGCAGCCGTGTTGCCGTTGTATTGCTTACCCTCACCAACAACGGGCAATGATTGCCGATGTGCTGCTGCTGCTGCTGCTGCTGTTGCTAAGCGTGAATTGATCTGTTGCTGATGATGGATATGGGGAGTTGGGAAGTTATGCGAATTGGGTTTAGTTTTGGTGGATTGCGATGTTGATTCGTGATGATGGTTCGTTGTGGGTTTCGTTTGTGGCGATGTGAAAAATAATGGTGAATGTTGTTCGAGATGGCTGTTGATGTTGTTGCTGATATTATTGTTGTTGTTGGCGTTGTTGGCGTTGCTTGTTGAGAAGTCTGTCATGCCACGTCGAAGTTTTGGTCCTGCAAATAGAGATAGATGGTAAGATTGAGTGTCAATTAACTGGTAATTTGTTGCAAAGCTGTCTCAATTAAATTAAATGCAATGCTGCCACTAAAAAGCATTAGCATGCCACACGTTTTAAAAATGCACAGTTGCCACAGACTCGACTCCATGACACATGCCATCCCTCCACATGTTTCAATTAGCTTTTATGTTGACAAGCAACACCAACCTAATAAAATTATAGGCATTATTTTTATACGCATCCGAGAATTTTTACGACTCAGAGAGCCCCAAATAGGGTCGGGCATCTTCAGATGCTTTCGGTGCATCATTGCCGTGGCACGGACTCTATTATCCCATAAAAACTTCTCTCTCTCTCTCTATATATATACATATATATATATCAGATTTTTGAGCACGATTTCGAATTGAATTATCCAAATATTAAAGGCAATTTGGGCAATTCGGGAAAGCAGTTTTTTTTTACGTATGATTACGAAGTTTGGGAATTTTGGTTTACAAGAAAGAAGTTTTATCTGTGCAGAATCGAAAAAAATATTACCGATAATATATATAAAATATAGCTGATCGTCTATAATACTTTGGTAGATTTTCACACCAAAACAATGTAAAACATAAACATTAAAAATTTGGAGGCTCTGAGATTCGTTTGTTCATTCAGACAAAGAGAATCGGCTGATCAAGAAGATATATATAATCCCGTTGATTTGTGCATTTTTTTTTATCAGTTCAGACTATAATAAGAAATAATGATTATTAAAAGCAAGTCAAATAAACCATACGCTTTGCAGACCTCAGTTCAGCCAACTTAATTTACTTAATATTTTAATAAGGAATATTTAAATTTTTAATTAATTTTTAACAAAAAGGATGCTCTGCGAAGAAGGTTTTCATTTCTTTTTCTACTTTTTGTCTTTTCTTCAACATGCCAAGTTAAAGGTTAAAGTTTGTTTGTTGACTTTTGGTTGCATGCCTTGTGGCAGTTACTAACAAAATATGAAGTAAGGATGGAAAAAATGATGCATCGATATATGCATTATGCTCGAGACTGTTGGACTATTTGTTAAAAGACATATTTATAATTAGCTGGTTGTGTAAACCAACATTTTGAGGAGGTCTCTCGACAAAAAAAAAACTTGATTGCGGCAAGCACATGTTGGCTGGAGGCAAACTTTGACGGCATTTTGAATGATTTTTAATATTATTATTATTATTATTTTTATTATTTTTAGTGTTTGTTTTTTTAAGATTCCGCACCATTCAATTGCCAGTTAATTGAGGAAAGTTGCTTCAAAGTGCACAAGAAATAATATTGTCACAGCAAAAATGTTTGCGTTTGGCCTAAAGCCAAGTTCAAAACCAAAAACCAAACAAGTTAATTAGAGTTGACTTAAAGACTAACAGCTAAGAAAAACTGCGCACCTTGAGCCAAAACGTTGAGGCCAACAAAATTGTTGTTGTTGTAGTTGTGTTTGTTGTTTATATTTGTATTTTTGTAAATGTTGTTGTTGTTGTTGTTTAAAAAGTCATTTTCATTGTTGTAGGCAACATTTTGATGTTGCTGTTGTTGTTGTTGTTGCATGCGTTGCTGCATTAAATATTGTTGATTGCAGGTAATGCTAGCAGCTGTTGTTGTTTTTTGTGGCGGCAACACGCCCTGTTCTCGCAACTGCTGCTGCAGTCGACGACGCTGCAATAATTGCTGTTGCAGCAGCTGCAGTTGTTGTTGCTGCATGTGCTGATAGTAGTGTATTTGTTCTAGTTGCTGTGGTGTCAAACCATCGTTGTGGCAGTAGCTGTTGCTGTTGTTGTATTGTTGTTGCTCCCTTTGGGGCGCATAGTAGTTCTCCTTGGAGGAGCTGCTGCTGTCACAGCCGCTGCTGCTGGTGCTGCTGCTGCTGCTGTTGCTGCTGCCGTGGCCAGTTGTGTTGGCAACATGTTGCCAGCAGCAGTTCGTGTTGCCGTTGGCATCAGTGTTGTTGCTGTCGCTATTGTTGTTGTTGCGTGGGCATTCAACACCAGCTTGGGCACAGGCGGTGCAACGTTGCCGCCGTTGCACTTTGGAAATGTCTACGAATCGCATGATGAACGCTAGTAAAAGCAACAACATTGAATGCGGCACAAAGCGCGCTGCAACAAATGTTGTTGATGCAACAAAATGTTGCCGCTGTTTTTATTTTTGGTAAGTTCACGTTGTATGCCTGCTGTTGGTGTGTGTTAAGAGACCAACGCAGTCACAGCTCCGTATTTCTTGATCTTTTCACTTGTTGCCAAGTTCTTGGTTTGCCCTTTGGCAATTGTTATTTTTAGCTTTGATCTTTGTTTTTTTTTTTTTGTTGCTGTTGTTTTTTTTTTAAGGGTTCAACTCTCCATTGATTGGTTCCACATTTTGTGTCTGTGTGTGTGTGTGTGTGTTTTTAAGTTTTTGTAGATCGGTTTGCTTTGCTTTGCTTTGGTTTGCTTTTCACGCTGCACTTTTCATTTTGATTTCTTCGCCGTACTATTTTCTATTTTTAAATATTGTTTTGCTTTATGCGTAAGTTTCTCTGTAAGACACATGTGTGCGTGTTGTTGTTGTTGTTGTTGTTTTTGTGTACAGTCACAAAGTTTTATAAATACACAGATACATACAAATATTTATTTATATTTTGTGTTCGCTTTGACTGCATATAAATGTTATTTATGAGTTTTCTGCAGCAGTCTCAAGAGAAATAGAAAAAAAAAAAAACAAAACGCTGCATTAAAGTTTTTTTTTTTCTTTTTCGTAAAGGGAAAACTTGGTTGTTTCTTTTTTCGCGCAGCAATTAAACAACCCGAAATAAACAGCTGCAATAAATAATGCTGCTGCCCCACAGAGTAGACACGCCCCATACAACTACTCCAATTTATAACATTTGCCACACAAAACTGTAGCAACTGAGACTTGAACAAAGATATCCATTTTTGGGTTGCCTACTTTTGTTGCATACATTTCGGACCACAAAAGTGTAGTTGGCCCCAAAAGCAATTGCGAAACGGAAATGGAAATGGTAATGGAACTGTGTGCTGCACTTGTTTTCGCCTTGTTTTGTGGCAGTTGCAACCGCAACAGCAACAGCAATCACAACTCAACTTCAGTTCCTGCGCCTGCTTAATTTAGACAGCATTTAAAACTTGACAGGCGACCAAATGGCAAACATTTCACAACAATAAATTGTCACGCCAAAATCGACCAAGCGCATTCGAAAAGAGTTGCAGCAAACGGGGCAAGCGGGGCAAGCATTTCTCTGAATATACATAAATAAATAAATCTGTATACTCAATGTCGACGACGACGAGACGTGCCAAAAAACAAACCAAACCAAACCTTAGCCAGGTGTTTTTTGACATTTTTGATGAGTGACATAAGCAAGAGCTAGAAAACATATAATATCTTTTATCTATAAGCATCAAATTGTGGTATGACTGCAAATTACACCATGCAACATATTTAAACAACTATTAATTTCAACAATTAAGAAACTATTCATTTGCAAAAATAATAATTACTGATTTTATAATGTTTACTTGTGTTAACAAAAATTAATATTTCTATTATTTCAATATTTTGTATATCGAAATAATTGACAAAAAAATAAAATATGTTTTCATATTTTAACATATTAAATAAAAAGCTAAATTTCCAAAAACATTTTCTCTAAAAAGACAAATTAATATTTTCTTCTATTTAATAATTTAAAATATTTATTTAAGTCGGTCTTTGAGCTAAGCTGAGATTTACAGATTTTTGGTTTGAAGCTGGAATGGACAATAAAATATCCATATATATTTTAGTATATATATTAAGTCAGATTTCTTGAAATAATTACTCTTTTACAGCTATTTATGTATTTGTGCTAATTAATTATTATCATTTATTTATTTATTTTTATTATTTATTGGTTGCTTAGTGTAATTTGCGCAATTTTCATGAAAAAGTTTCAAGCCATTAACGCATTGTCTGCAGAGGAAAGCGTCTTGGCTACAATAGACACGCCCAGTTTACTTGAGGGGGAAGGGGTGGTCAAGATGTTGTGGTTAGAGGGGTTAATTGCGAAGACACAAAGGAAAATGCTCGAGACACTTGAAAATGCCGTGCACCCCCCACAGTCAAATTCGCAATTCGCCCAATTCGAATTCAGAAAAGCGAAAGTGCGCGAAACAGCGAGGAAAGCAATGTGGCTACACTGAGGAAAAACAAAGTGGCTGATTGTACTTAACATTGGAAAAAGTTTAGGTACAAGTACGAACTACATCATTTCGATCAGTGTAAACAGGAGCAAGGAAAAGAGCTTGCAACAAGGAGGCAACTATACAAGCACAAGATGGCTGCCTCGAGGAACAAGTGTGCGAGGTGAGGGGTTAAGCCAACTGGCAGCTTGCCAAGTGGCAGACAAAGTGGTACAAATCTTGACGGGGGGACAAAGGGGAGTTGACTGGTTGAAAGTTAAAAAAAATATAAAAAAAATAAATAGGAAGGAAAACAACGTGAAGCATCTTTTGCACTCAATCGATAAACGAAGAAATAATCATAAACAGGCAGGCACAGAGTGAGTTCTCGGGGCATGCCGCATGCATTCAATGTTGCCACTGCCGCCACATTTGGCACCCATTCTGGAAATAGACAAAAGTACAGCTACCTCAAGGTATTTAGCTGCTGCTGCTGGCAATTAAGAAAAAAGAAAGAACAACTTTAATGCACACACATGTGTGTGTTGTGGTCTACGATTTAATCACATATGGACCAAAACCAAAAAAAAGAAAATATGAAAAGCATTTTATGTGCCTTTCCAGCTGGCCAAAAAGTTGTAGTAACTGATTGGTGCCGCTGCCAAATGGTGGCATTAGATGCATGCAGCTGGCAGCCAGCTTCAGGGCACGTCGATATAGAGAGTAGAATATATGTTTCTGGCCTGATGCGTTTTAGTTCAACGCACTTGTTGGCCTACATTGCAGCAGTTGCCAGTTGCCGTTGTTGAAATTGTTGCAGAAAATGTGCAAGCCCAACATGCACCCACCCACCCCCTCTTTGGTTGTGCTTTATTTCTATAGAGGAGTTTAGTTTGCCAAATGGCAAAAGAATTAAAGACAGCCAGCAACAAATGCATATTAAAGTATCTGTAGCTATAGCTGTACCTGTATCTGTATCTATAGCTGTATTGTTGTTGCTTGAAATTCTATTCTATTTTCTAACCGATTGCAATTAAGCAATCAAGCATTCGCAATGCGGAACAAATCAGCTGCAAGCAATGTGTCGATTTTCCTTTTGCATTTGCATTGGCATTTGCATTCTAGATGCCCCATCGATAAAGACTAAGCCAATTGCAGCAAAGAGTAGAAACGGAAAGAAAAAAAAGCTGGATTGCATTTTCGCGCATACGTTTCTTAGTTGGATGGATGATCTCATTTTCCAGGCTGCAGAAAACTCAGGCAATTTATATTATATTTTTAATATGCCCAACGCACTATGTGCGAGTGTTTGTATGTATGTGTAAGTATGTATGTATGTATGTGTAGCACAAAAATACCGTACGAGAAATCATTTAAGTTTGTTAACCGGCGGCGACGATAGCAAAAACAGATAACGTTGAAAGCCCCTTTAGTTAATCACACACACATTCACTCACTGATGCACCCCGCTTTATACAAATATAACTGAGACATATGTATATGTATGTGTGTTGTGCGTGTGTGTAGTATTAATGCGTCACTTTGGAATTTAACGAGCTTTTCACTGCTGTTGATGCCTCTCCATTCAATTACGTTTAATTATTATCTGCGAGAGCGTATCTTTGAAATGTTATCTAAAGATATACACATACGCTAATATGTAATATATATATATATATATATATATATATATATTATAAAAAAGAAAAAAAATTGCTTTCACAACAGACACGAGACGCGGCGCACATTTTGACGGTTGCACAAGCCCAAGGAGACTGACTGACTGAGAGAAAAACAATACGAGCCGAGCCGAACCGAGCCGAACGAAATGGAATGGAACGGCGAGATGCGTCGACCAACGGCAACAACAATAACAACAGGCAAAGTTAGCGGACGACTACAAAGCGACGAACGACGAGCGACAACCAACGAACGATATTGTTGTCGTTGTGTGGCCATCTCTCCCGGCATGTCTGCATGTGTTGGTGTGTGAGTGTGTGTTTCTCCATGTGCATGTGCAAGTGACACGAATGAGACGCGCCCGAAGGCAGCCGAAGAAGTTCCAATGATTATACAATGTGCAGCAGCAAATTAACCCCATCAAATGCGGAACAAGTGAGAACAAAATATCAGCGACAGGCGAAATTGGGCAAAAACACTTGAAATAAATATGTGTATATATCTAATAAAACTTACTCATTTCGATTTATGCCTGGGCTAATGGGGCAGACCATAAACCATTTGCTCAGCTCAAGTGGAGCACTCAAGGCAATGAAAACAAATGAAGCGCTCAGCCGAACCCTCTTTTTCCACACTCAAAACAGGACACAATACACAACACACACACGCACACACACACACACACACATACACATCGTGAGGATCGTGATTGGATAGTGCGCATGTGCGCGTGCCTCGACTCAATAATGCAAACATCTGTGTTGTTAGCGGAACGGAAGCAAGGAGGGGAAGAGAGACACTCCAAGCAGCGGGTGCAAGTGCTCATTAATGATGGCAACATTACCCAATAAAACTATTACAAATGCGCATAAATTTAAATGAAATCCAATAAGGGCAGCACAATATTATGGCATACTTGAATACACATTACATTCTATCTATTTATCTATCTATCATTGGGAAAATACATAAATAAACACACCAGAGCACCCCGCACACCCTTCAAAAATAATCATTACTTTGCTTTCTTAAGAACACAAATCGTTAACGAAATAATATTTGAAAATTTAGCTTAAGCGTATTTTTACATATACGAATACGAATAGTATCTCACACTTATCTCTATCTCTATGCCCCACAGACATTTATTGCAGCACATCATAAAAAAACAAGTAAGATGCTGTAGTCGAGTTGGCTCGACTACGATATACCCTTAACCCAGTTGTTAAATATATTCTAGTTTTATTGGATAATTTCCCTTTAAAATGATTTGCACTCAAATGTTCAGTTCTGCAAGTGCATTTCTTACAGTCTTTACTCACAAGCATATACATACATACATACAGACATACATGCGTACACGAAACAGTACTTATCGGGGCTCTGCAGAAAACACACAAATATATTGACACTAGCGTCGATATCATGCCATCTCTTTCTCACACATGCGCTCGCCTATTTATGCATACAGAAAATGCTTCCGGCTGCTGACAACAGAAAGATCAATATGAAAATATATTTTCGACTATAACTTTGGTGTTTCTTATCCGAACTTAATGAAATTTTGGCAACTGATCAATAATATGTATAAGCATATTATGTATAAATTAGAACCCTCTGCCTCTTAAATTGTGGAATTTATTGCTATCGGAAATCTAAATGTATCGATAATTCCGAAACTGAAGCAGTTATCGATAAAATAAAGCAAACTTGTTCTGCGCCTGGTATACGAGAACCTATATTTCAAATTTGAAGTCTCTAGCTCTTATAGTCTCTGAGATCCGCGTGTTCATACAGACGGACAGACGGACGGACGGACGGACGGACGGACGGACAGACGGACAGGGCTATATCGACTCGGCTGTTGATCCTGATCAAGAATATATATACTTTATGGGGTCGGAGATGCTTCCTTCTGCCTGTTACATACATTTGCACAAAACCATTATACCCTTTTTACCCATTTTTAATGGGTTAAGGGTATAAAAAAACAAGAAATCACAAATTTACCCGCACAGCCTTCAATTCCAACAATTCTTATATGAAACAAACAAGTAAGAATGCTGTTGTCGAGTGAGCTCGACTACGATATACCCTCGAACCCAGCTGCTAACTACATTTTAGTTTTATTGTAATGATATGAGTGTCTTATTAGATCTTGATGAGATTTATATACTTTATATAACTATATATTAATGTGTATTTAACGTGCGCAGCTATCCATAAAATGAAATGAACTCGATCTGCGCAATGTTATCGAGCACCTATATTCCATTTATGAAGTTACTCTAGCGCTTACAGACTCTGAGATCTGCGTGTTTCTGTTCAATAATATATATATATTATATGCGTTCGGTGATGCTTTCTTCTGGCTGCTACAGGCTAATGCACAAAACCATTGGACCCATTTTAACAATTTTAAATCGGTTCAGGTCATAAACACACACAAGAAATAATCAATTTAATCCACCCACTCTTCGCCAACAATCATTAGTCAGCAGCTGATAGGAACAACGATGGCGATAAATAATATTTGATATAGCATAAGCAAAAAAAAAAAAACAAGCACATAGAAATTTTATAATAATACAAAACTAAGTCATAGTCATAACTGCTCGATGCTGAATGTTGATTATTTCAAATTCTCATTTTACATGTTTTTTATTATTATTATTAGTTGTTTTTTTTTTTTAACATCTGAGAGCGGATGAGTAAGGTCATACCCATAAATCTCAAATTGAATTATGAATGAGCTACAGAGAAAATAAACAGATGCGAGTAAAAAACTCAGTGGAAGCAAATTCAAATAATTCTAGCATTCTTTTAGGTGCCGTACAAAAAGACAACAGACGAGTAAATGAAAATCGTTTGGCTATCATATAAGTAGAACCATAAATTGCCATAATGGCTATAATATTATGTCAATCTGAATTTGTTTGACATATTTCGAAAATGTTTGAATGTCAAACATGGCGTGCCAATGTACTGTATTTCACTGTATTTCATATAAGTTTTCCAACTTGGTGCCGGCTTACTCATAATCGAATATTGTTTTTTTTCTTTGCCACTTACTGCGGCATGACTCATCGCGTGCATTTCAAAGTCATCTATGGCAAATCCATTTTCGCCTCCAGCTCCTCCGTCCCTGCCACTTCTCCGCTGAATTGGCGACAACCAGCCAGCTAGAGGCAAATTAGCGAAGAACTTTTGAACTGTGTTTCGACCACCCTCGGCTCGTTGGCCTCCTACTTGCCCAGAGTTTTAATTGTATCGCACAAAAATAAATTGTTTATTTGTTGGAAGAAAAAACAAAACAAAACAAAACTGTGCATCGCTCCGGGTCTCAGTTGGCTTGCGGTGGGTCTTTAAATATTGCACTTTGCTCTTTCGCTGTGACTCCGTCAATATATAAATTTGTATACTCAAAAATCATTACAAATTTTTGAAATGGGTATAATTATTTAGATTTCGATGATCAGATAAAGTATACATATTCTTGATGAGGTTTAACAGCTGACTCGATCCCTTTCGGCGACAATCTCCGAGCCTAGGCTTTTAATCTGAAATATCAATTCTCGATTACTTCGCACAGACCAAGTTTATTTTATTTCATCAATTGCGATAACAATAAAAACCACAAATCTATATATAATATATCTTTAAATATTATTTATCAACTATACAAATTTCATTAAGGAAAAAACACAGGTATCTTGTAGTCGAGCTCACCCGAATAATTGTTTCAATTAGTGCTCTCTTATGGAATACCTCAACTATATAGTCACCTTTATCATATTGTGATGTAATTTGGCAGCCAACAGTAATTAAGGGATCAAAGTCATGAACGAATACTTATTTAACTTGGCAAATTAACTAAATACCCTAAAATATTGAATAAATGTCGTGTTTTAAATATTAACTATTTGAAATACAATTTTAAGATACAAATATTCAACAAAACCCCATTATCAAAACGAAGCGTCAGCTTTAAAAACCGGTTAAAATATTTCGAAGTCATCGGAGCGGATTACTATCAATTGTAGATTTCAAATTTGAAGTGCGTCGAAAAATATTTAATGACATAATTAATATCGTAGCGGATCGTAATTATGTCAGCGCACAAGAGTGATAAATTCCACCAACTAAAAGGGGGGCGCGACACGCAGAAGGGTGAGATGGATGATTTGCACCACCAGCGAGCACCACATGTGGTAACAAGCTAATTAAAGACATGATGATCGATTCTTCCAGCAGTTGAGTTGAGACTTGAAGAAACTCAACAGATTGATTGATACGAAATTTACATTTATTTGTATCGAATTCTTGACAAATTCGATACGAACCAAATTCAATACTTGGCAGTTTGTCGGCCACAGCTGCCACGCCTCAATTGCAACATATTGATACTTAACCACCGATTTGTGCATGTGCATGTCAGCGATGATGATTTATCTGTCAGGGCCACAGACTGTGGCACATGTTGCAACTTAGTCTTGACATGCCACAGCAGACTCTCCACACACACACACACACACACACACACACAACGAGAATGTGTCATATATCAACAACTAGTAGGCATATGGCATATTGACAAGCCAAATACGACAAATGCTTCAGATACCAATCAAATATCCCATCATTCCATGCCATCCAGTGAAAATTGCGTAAAGTTTTTCCTCACCCATCAAACTGAGTGAAAGTCTGTGCGTAATAACCGGGCCCATAAAATGCGGAATAGTCTACACGGTCCATATACAAGATGCATACAAGCCAACCAGCTAATCAATGCAGTGCGGCGACGCTGCGGGGACCAATGCAACGGCGAGGCAACTAAACGACTCGTGTCAGTGCAACATGACATGACGACAAACAAGCTTGACGCAGCAACAAATGTGCGCAACTGCAACTTTGATTGTCATTTAGCTACGCACACACACACATACACATACGTGTTTTTAGGCATTTGTGTGTGCGTCGAAAACTAATTTGTATATAAATTGGGCAACATTTTCAAATATGATAGTGAAAATGCAACAGCAACAACAACAACAACAACAACTCGAGTTATTCAATCAACTTTCAACTGGTT
Organism: Drosophila mimica; assembly: GCA_037043585.1. Lineage (NCBI taxonomy): Eukaryota > Metazoa > Arthropoda > Insecta > Diptera > Drosophilidae > Drosophila > Drosophila mimica. The sequence goes on along the minus strand of JBAMBE010000286.1, from coordinate 492,162 downwards.
GTTGGCCACCATCCTTAGTTTTCACCACGACCGGCACTCAAAACTCTAATGAACAGATGAAAGGCCCCCGAAGGCGCTAAAAGCAGCAATAAAATCCACATTAATAATGAAAAATAATATCACAGCGGCGGCATTTTGTTGTCATTTATGGATAATTAAAATTTAACGGAAAACAAAATAATAAAAAAACATATGCAATTCAAATAAATTGAGTGCTTTTCGCATGATAATCTGCTAAATTCCACTACATTTCGGAGAAAATGAAAATACTGGGAAACTAAGCAAGACACCTCCGGCAATCTCGACTGGGCAGAGGCACCTGCACCAGGTCAAATCTCCCTAGCTATAATTATAAACGATATAGTCATGGGAAAAATATACTCAGTGCTCTCTTGACAGGATCAGCTAGTCAAACTAACTAAAATATATTCAGGAGCGGAAACTGTAGATTTTGTGATTTATTGTCCCTGAGCCCAGTTGTTAAATATATTCTAAGTTTATTGTGAACTTTTCACCTATAAAAAAATGTTAAAATGTAAGCATACGGAATCCGCTTCCTTCTGCTGAGATTAATGTGATTTCATTATGGCTACACATTTTTGATTATAACTTGGGTGTTTCTAATCCAATCCCGATGAAATGTGTCCAGTTGATTTATAATATTTGAAGTACTGATCCCACATTTAAAGTTTCTCAATCTTTACCTATATCGACTCGACTGTTGATTCTGATTAGAAATAAATAAAAATGCTTGTCACATGACCACTTATTACACATTTTGAATGGTTCAAATGGTAAGCTTATTGGCATTTGCTGCTGAATCATCAATTTTTCTCACTAACATGCACGAAGACAGTGATTTGTTTGTAAACAGTAAACTGTTGAATCAACCTTAGTTTTCTCACCAAAACACATTCAATTTCAAGAAAACTTGCCCTACCACAAGTCCAATAATCACTTAAAACTGGGCTTACGACACAGAGTTATCCATTCATGTATGTAAAACTTGTTTTGATGCAATGATTTATTGGTGATAAGATAATGCATAATATGGCCAAGTCATGTGGCTGATATTAGCTGGCATTAGAAGTCTTCAAGTTAAACGTTTAAGTCGGTTTATAAATGCATAAATTGATCGCGTGATTTAATCGTGACAAAGTGTGACTAAGCTTTGGAAAAAGACTTATGCAGGCTTCAGTAACTGGCCAAGTTCAACGGACGGAGTGGACCGCCTGCTACGAGCCGTACAACAACAACAGCAACAACAACAACATCTGTATTGATATATTATCATCGCCGGCAAATGGGAGAATTTCTATTGAAATGCAAAGCACGCCAATTATATGGCTATTAGCGGTATTGACTATAGCCAAGCTGGCAGCCAGGGAAAATCACGAGTTTACATTTCATCATCGGTTGCCACTCGACTCGGTTGGCAAGCCCCCATTGAATGCAACACTGACCTAGTGCAAGCTTCTATATAGTATCTTTATATCTAGTATCTATTTATCATAGTTTACAGCCCACTTCTGGTTAGTGTTCATCCACTTGTAGCAGTCAGAATAAGTCAACACACACTAATTTATTAATCTGATTTATTATAATAATATTAGAAATGTTGTTGGCTTAATATATAACATTTGTTTTAAGTCGACAATGAGAATAGTGTAATAATGTAAAACTTATAATGCCAAAAAGCCAAATTTATCAAATATGCTTAATTTGTGGCAAATGAAATGGTTATTTTATATTTATGCAGCGCAATCACGCGATTGATAGAATAGAATGTAGCCGGTCTCCGAGGACTTGTGTATATCGGAGGTGAGGCCATAGAAATCCTCAATGGTTGAGGCCTCAATCTTATCGACCATGTCATCGTCGAAAAGTAGCCAGAGTCCGTGACTCTTCACAATGCTGATGTAATGGCCACGATTTGGTCCCGAGCCGCAATGTATAACGACAGCCGTTAGATCATATAGCCGATCCGGATTGACCGCATCGTCCGATGTGTTAAAGAGCCGCAATTCAAGCGGAAAGACGACACGATGTGAGACCTTGATGTGACGATTGAATTGTTCCATATACTTGAAACGCTTCAAGTGTAGCGCCAATATCATTGGTAGCTTCTTGACACGCATACGTTTCTGTGCCTCCTGGTAGCTGCAACAGTTGTCACACTTGAATTTGTTGTCCGAGCAGAGGGTCTCGGTATTGCTGAAACAGCGCAAACAGTGAGTTATCGATGTATTCTGATCGACGTCCACCTGTAGATCAAAAAAGTTCTCATCCTTGCTGCTGACCGTCTCACAGTTGAGGCAACGTGTCTCCGATGTGAGTATACCCTGAAAGATCTCATGCACCCACGTGGGCTCCGTATTGGCGCCATTTGTCTGCACTATCGGGGTAGTGGTTGCAGTAAGGCCACCATCCAGTACACTTGTGGTGGCAGCACCACTCAATGAACCCGTCGAATTGCTGTTGCAATTGCCATTGGTTGCCGTCGAATTCGAAGTCGAGGTTGTTGTCGAATTGGACGAGTTCGAGTGTGTATTGGAGTTGGTCGATGACTTTGCGGTAGTGCTGGTAGTGTTGCCCATTGATGCAGCAGCAGCAACGGTATTCCCATTAGTCGTCTTGCCCGGATTACCCGCCGTATTGTTGCGTTCGGCCAGAATGATCTCATTGATGTGATTGATCAGGAAATTGAGAAACTCGTGTGCATCCTGTTGCATATAGTTGTCGAACTCCTCCTTTTCTTTGCGCAATCGCGTTATAAACTTCTTGGGCGCAATCGAGCCAACTTTCTTCTTTTGCGTCGCAATGCTATAGAACAGATCCGCCAGGCACGAAAGCAATGTCTCTTTGGGCCGCTTATTTTTCGCCTTATATTCGAGGACCTTCTCGCGAAAGGGCTTACAGAAATAGAGGGCCTGCAGCACAGAGTTGCTATAGCAGGTATTCCCAAAATTGACAAGCCCAAAGTAATGCTCGTTGGGCGGAAACATTTCCGAGCCGATCTCACGCTCCAGTTGCGAGACATTCGCGCCCATGTTGGTGGCTACGGGCGCTGCCGCGGCACAGCGGTACAGAAAAGCCCACACTGTGGATGCCTTTTGGTTAGGTAGTCGATTGTTAGGCGCACAGCACACTTATGCGATTACTCTATATCATTCATATATATATATAAATATATATATATATATATATATTTGTTTTTATTTTTTTTGTTGTGGTGGTGGTCGTGTGTTCGGTTCGTTATCGGAAATTATTGCTTTTGCTTTTGGTTCTTTACTTTATGTTTGGGAGCCTTGGCTCGATTTTTGTCTACAGAGATTGGTTAGAAGATGCGCAAAACACTTTTCTATATTTGTCTGAAAATAAATAATTTTGAAGAGGGGATACACGTGAGTTTCTTTCGCATAACACAAACGACAACAAAATTAAAAATATTTTAATGTCTATTTTGCTTTCATCATTTGACGACACTAAAAACTAAGCATAAAACTGATAAAGTATATTACAACTAAAATTGGCATACGTTAACAAAAAAAAAAAAAAATTAGCTCTGCTAATATATATATATATCCCCTCTCCAAAAATATTTTCAAACAAAGTGTTTCACATGCGCATATTTTCAAGAGCACTTTTTTGCAAATTTTGTAATTATATCAATAACTGTTCTGTTCGTGACAAAGCAACGTGAAAATATACATTTTTTTTGTGGTAGAAATTTGATCAATTTTTTAAATATAATAATAATATTCAAAATAAAATATATGTGAAATATTTTGAAAATAAGCGTATTTAAGATGGTAAATTCTTCGATGACACACACATATATACAAATTGATTACGGAGAAATTGAATGTATCATACAATAAGACGTCACACAAAGATGTAGGCTTTTAACTAGAAATCGGGCTAAGATACACTTGCAGTACATTAAATATATTTATGACGACTAATAGATACACTGCCCACCACTGTTGCAAATAATAAATAAAAAATCACCGTTGTTCAGTTGATAACAATTCATTTTAATTTATGCCATCTATGAGTGGATTGATAAAATAAGATCTTCTATGACTAAGCGACTAGCTAGTGCTTAAAATAGTATCAATCTTATGGCGTCAATTGCTTTGGTTCGGTGATTTTTTTTAACCGCTAGACGTGCGCTGGGAAAATTCCGAGCAAGTGCAATGCCTCTCCGACGGGTTCCAATTTCCATCTCGATTATTAATGGCAACGTGCCGACGTGTGCCATGGGCAATACACCAGAGACATCGCCAAACTATAAAAGCCACTGTTTGCGCTTCGAATAACACTTAGAATCAATTGCAAACTAACAGTGAAAACATCAAGTGAACAAACTAAAAGCTACCTAAAGCGTTAAGTCAAAGCGCCCTTTTGTTTTTTAATCGCCGTTGGGAATCCTGCACAGAGCTGGATAGTCAAATTAGAACGCTGTATACTACACAATACCTTTATGCAGACCAACACCAGAAAACCGTCTCCAGAACTGAGCAATACTCAGCGGAGCCAGTGAATCATCTTTCCGGAAAACTACTTAAAATTCTGGCCTAACGAAAGAAAAAGTTGTATTAAATCTCAAGACTATCATTAAGTATTAAAATTATTAAATCGTTGTAATACTAAAATAAGAATGTGCCAAAAACTTTAACATTTAAATTTTATGGCTCTTTGCTTAGTAAACAAGCTAAGCAACAAGGCAATTTTAATAAATCACTAAAAACAAATCAAGTAAATATTTTTTATTAATCGCATTAGCAAGTTAGATCTGAGGTACTTCACCTGCCTGTTGTTAAAAATTCAGTATTCAGTATTTTTTAAAATGATTATTTTTTTTAAAGAAATGTAAATAAAGACAAAGATATAAAATATTATATATGGACGTTCGATCAATGTGGCATTCGCAATTTAATTGAGTTAATTTTCAAAGGTATAATTATTGAATCATTTAATGAAATCTTCCCTACAAATGTGTCGTGCTTATCTTAAGTTAATCAACTGTGAACTTTTTCCAGGCACAACTAACTAATTGGTCCGCGTACTCGTTTGCACTCCCATGGGTAATTTTATGAATAGCTAACGAGTCAAGCGAAATGGCAAGTATAAAACTAGCTGCGCTCTCAGATAAGTTCTCAGTTCAATACCGCCAGACAATATGCAACCTGTTGTAAGTAACGAGCTAAGTTTTCAATTTCAGTTTGAGCAGGTGATTATAATAAAATTGCTACCACTTCAGATTCTCATCACTATTCTGTTGAGTTGGAGGTCCGAAGGGATACAGCCTCCCAAGCAAATGAATGACTCGATGATAAAGTTAAATACAACTGAAACTGCAGCTGCAACTGCAACTGCATTCGATAAACTTTGGATAATCAATTCTACACCGATTTCACAACATGAGAAAAATGCTGAAACTACGACAGGAAACAATGCAATTGCAATAAATTTGACCAAAACGAATTTAACATCAACGTTGAACGGCACAACAATTTTGCCCAAGCCAAAACCAACATTAAAGCCGCTAAATTCAAGCATTGAAGATACAACAATTGGCAATGATCCTCGACCAGATGATATCGGAACAAGATTAAGCGCCAAACTATTAAAAATACTCACACGTTAACTTGTGTTTTTAATAACATCTGTTTTAGTAATAAAATAATCGGTATTTATTTATGTATCTATTTTAAGCTGAATCTAACTGAAATATACATAATTTGCATTTATCCGATATCTGGCAAATAAAAGACTAGCATTTTTTTCGTAGCGTAATTTGCATTTAAGGGATTTTTGGGCTTGAGGTATCGTTTTAGTAAGTCTCTTGTACTTTTGTAACTCCACATCATCAAATAAAAAATGGAGAATTCGAAAAAAAAAAAACAAAATGAGGCAAGGCCTCAAATCACCATTCTCAAAATAATTTGATTGATTTGTATTTTATACAGTGTAATTTTATATACATACGAACTATTGAGACGAAATTTGATCGATAGCTGCATATATCGATACGTATCGATTTCCAATAGCAACAAATTGAGATTGATTAGCATATTATTGATCAACCAGACACATTTCATTAATCGGACAAAATTATAGTCGTAAACATATTCTCTCATTGATCTTATATATATATTATATTCAACAACTTGGTGCAGGGTAAATCGTAGTTGAACTCGCTCGGCTACAGCACTCTTATTTATTGTCATACTTGTTATTTTGTATATTGTTTTAGATGCAAATTTTCGGATTTTTACAATCCATACTATTTAGTCACCCAAGAAAATCTTCCCCAATTAGAGAAATTTTCAAACGCCAACACAATCAGAGATTGATATTTTCCAACGCCTGCAGTCAATTCACAGATCTAGTTTACAGAGCAGTGGGTAATTTATGGAATCGATAATAAGGCAATCGGTTAGTATAAAACTAGCTGTGTTGTCGACTAAGCAAACAGTACTTCAAGCAAAATGCAACACGCTGTAAGTATCCAAAGGTGTTGTTCTCAATTGTTGAACAGGCAATAATAACAATATTTAACTCTACAGATTCTCATCATTATTCTATTGGGTTGGATATCCCTAGGAATACAACAGCCCCAAAATACAGTGCTAACCGCTATGGAAGTGCAGAGGGAACCCACAATATTTCCCAACACGAGCTCGAGATCACCTGAAGTCACAACACTTAAACATAATCATAACCAAACTGAGAATGCGGCTAAATCAAAGCATCTATCAATTGGATCTAAGCTAAGTTTAAGCCAAAAGCTATTAAAAGTAATCAGAATACTAGGGTAACATCAGTTTTAAATACCTGTTATAGTAATACAAAAGCAAAAACAAAAAAATAAAGCTGCAATCAGCCAAAAATAACCAGGTGCATTCCCAGACAAAACGATGGGGTTTTCATTTAAGAACAATAGCAAATTTTAATTGCCGTTAATATCGTTATTTGTACAGTTTAGTTTTTAAATCGAATTGTGAAATATTTTCGAAAATTATTAGTGATTTTTCCCCACAAGATCTGTGTGTAGACGTGGCCAGTTGTATGGTAATCAAAATTGGCAATTACTGTCAATCATCGCTGCCGGTCAATGCAATGCAATTATGAATCGGGCTCAATACCAGCCAATGCTGGATTGTGAATATAACTGGTTATTTTCCAAGCCATTCATTCAATACAAACTGACGGATAGAATTGTTGTGATTCCGAACTTCTCAATTGCAACCGGTCAAACTAGTTGCGAGTGCACAAAATAACTGAGAATTATTGTATTAAATATCGTATTGTATATATCAGAGATAGTTAGAAATTCTATTCACTCAGTGCAACTTGACAGCTTCAGCTAGAATGATCAGTGGGCAGAAGAAGAAGACAGTGAGTAGTGTTTTCAAAAAATACGAAAAAATTTTGAAATCTTCCATTGTGAAATGCAACAGTTGCTGTACTTTCTGCTCGTGATTTGTATTGCTTGTATTGATCAGAATCATGCCGCCACCAAGGTCCTCTATGAATTCCAGTAAGTAACAACTGGCCCAACCCCAAAGATCTACCAATAACATAAAACAATTATGATCCATTCATAAACGAAGCATTCGCGAGGCAACTGGCGAACGCAACGAAACCGGAACTCTCAAAACAGCTAACAACGATACGAGAAGCGAACCCGAACTGGTGATTACGGGTAAACGCACCTCGCACGTAATCCTGAAATCCGACAGTAATGATCCCAATTCGAGCAACAGTGTCTACATAGAGACGGCCTACTATACGGCCGATGACAGTGGCTATCATGTCAGATACAACATTAGCATGGAACCACTCGACCTGGACACGCGACTCGAGGGCAAAACACTTAAAATAATTGTTGGCTAACATTTCGACAGCAAGTTTAATAATAATCACAATAAAGCAGCAGATATCTGACTAGATATGATATATATATATATATATATTTAATAAGTGTCTATTGCCAACATTCAAAGTGCATCTAAAATTCGTTGAATGATGCATAGTGTAAAATGGCCAAGACCAATAAACATATTTATATAAAATAAAATAAAATAAAATACTGAATTTTAATTCCTTACCGTTTTGTAAAGTTTCCTTTTAGTGTTGGATACGGATTGAATCTCTCTCTCTGGGGGGAATCTTCAGTGGCAAGTTAACCCTTGCTCAATGCCCGAAACGCAATTTTCTAGACAAACACTTTCCGCGGCAAATTGGACACACAGAGAAGCAGATCATCAGTCTGCTTAAATGAATGGAACGATTGCCAGTAATTTAAAAGTGTGGCAGAAGAATGCCTTTGCCTGCAAAGAGATGTGTGGAGGAAGCAAATAAAAGGGAATCTCATTCATTATTCATATTCAAATAAGCGGCTTAAGTGAGGAAAAGATTACTAATTTTAATTACTATCTATCTATGTATGTATGTATGTATGTATTAGATGCTCGTAGTAATATGCCCAACCTTGGCCACTGAGAAAGTAGTAAACAAGCTCATTAGAACGCATGAAAACCGAGAGCAAATTAAAATTTGAATTAGAATATACAAAAAAAAAAAAAAATGAAAAATAAAAAACTCGTGCTACCTTGTGGGTCAAGTGCGCGAGAGCAAAAACATTGAGATGCTCTGAGAGATTGGGCATGTTTGCGTCGTGAGTCGAGCGAGTATAATGGCGAATGGCAATTGGGTCACTCGGATGGAGAAGAGTACAACATTTTGCTGGTACAACGATTAATAAAGCTAATTAATTAATCAAGAGGCCAGCCTGGCTGGCTGGCTGGCTGGCCCGACTGTCGATAAGCCTCCGCCCAAGTCAAAAATCGACGTAACGCTCAACTTGAGTTTAGTTTTGCGACGACAACTAAACGGAACATATCACACTATAGCTAGCGAGCAGCCAAAAAAAAAAAATATATATATATATATATATAATTGCCATGGAATTGTGGATGTGCCTGCTGTTGGCAGGATGTGGGCTTTGGTCGCTTGGCGCCACACAACCGCTGGCCATCAACTATACAACGGATATCCTGCGCCTGGCCAAGGCCGCTCACATTAAGGCCTACCTCAGCGAGGACGAGCATAGGCCGTGCGATAATTTCTACAATTATGTCTGTGGCAATTGGCCACGTTTGCATCCGGCACGCATCAACAATAGGAAGACCAACTATCTGGAGGAGTTGCAGGAGCTGTTTGTCCGCAAAAGTGCCGATATGTTAAAGACAGCAAGACCCGGCGGAGATAGCAGTGCCGATCGTTTATTGAAGAGTTTCTTCACCTCGTGCTACAATCAGGCCAATGACACAGAATCGGCGCTGAGAACACTGTTGCAGGTGACCGATTTTCGGGGTGGTTGGCCCGAGATACGGGTGCCTTCGTGGTATTATTACGAATACGATTGGCTGCACGTTGTGGCGACGATCAAGCGACGTTTGGGCATCGACATACTGATCGGTTTGGATGTGATTCTCGATTACAAGGAGGAGCATATGCATCGTCTGAAGATCGGTGCACCACAATTGCCGCTGGGACATCGTCGTCAATATTTGGATGCAGATTTCCATCCGGCACGCCTCAGATATCAGCGCTCAATTGCCGAGAAGCTGCAACGTTATTTTCCGGAGCAATCGGAACGTTGGTACGAAGAGGTCTCCGATCAGGTGGTCGACATTGAACAGCAACTGGCCAAGGGACTGCCACACAATGCGGCATTGACGCTGGAGCAGACGACACGGCAACGTACAGCGGCCGAGATGAAGGCCGCATATGGCAGTTATGTGGATGTGAGTCGCTATCTGCAAATGATCTTCAACGATACGATGTATGTGGATCTGTATGAGACGCCAGAGGATTATCTATCGAATTTGGTGGACGTGATACGCTTAACACCCAAAATGCAATTGGCCAACTATACGATTTGGCGTACTTTGGACACCCTGGATCAGGCACGAGTCCCTCAAACTGTCCAGCCGGGTATTTGGTGTGTGCAGATGGTGCGTGAGCATTTCCCCCAGCAACTGGAGAGTCTGTTCCATCGCAACTACAACAATATGCAGATGATCAACGATCTGCAGTCGACATGGTCGGATATTAAACGTGTCTTTCGCGAGCAACTGCAGGCGTCCACAAATCTCCATTGGATGACACTGGAGACGAGACAGCGGGCGATCACTAAACTGGACGCAATTGAACTGCAATTCCGTAATCATGACGAGACACAGCTAATACGGCAGACACATGGATTGCGTTTGCATCCTGATCAATTCTATTCGAATTTGGTTAATGTGCTGCAGTGGAGCACACAGCGCCAGCTTGCAAAGCTGGTCGAGGAACCCCAACTGATGGATCAGGTGTACAAGGTGCCCCACTATGAGCTGACCAACAATAAGATGCAAATCCCGATTACGTTTCTGCAGGCACGTTTCTTCTGGGATACCGCCTATCCGAACGCCATCAAGTATGGCACCCTCGGAGTTCTGCTCGCCCGCCAAATGCTGCATGGATTCGATGATGTGGGCAGACACTATGATCGGCACGGTTATCGCAACAATTGGTGGGATCCCACCTCGGAAAGTTCATATTCGCGTCGCGCCCAATGCTTCCAGGAGCAGTATGCGAACTTTGTAGAGTTTCACGGCAAACCGGTTCACGATAAAGGATTAATTAGCCGCATTGTCGCCGACAATGGTGCACTCGACATTGCATACCGGGCCTATGCCCAATGGCTGAAGAACACCGACGAATCATCGACTCTATATCAGCGAGAGCAATTGCCATTGCTCGATAATACGCACAATCAACTTTTCTATATGGCCTATGCGCAGTTGTATTGTTCCGATTATCCGGAATCCGTGGAAATATTTGAGGAGCTACCGGAACAGATACGCGTAAATACGGCACTCTCCAATTCGGAGCATTTTGTGAACGCGTTCAGCTGCTCCCGCAGCGACAAGCTCAACGCTCGCTTCAAGTGTTCACTTTATTAACAATTACGACATACATTATCTATATAAATCTATATATATATAATTATGTATATACTTATATTCAACAACAAGCCTATTAACAAATTAAATTCTACTTCTTTTACGCCTGGTCTAATAAAGCTTTGCACAAGTCTGTTTGTAAAATATGATTATTTTACCTATTCCCATCTGAAAGATGAGATCCAAGAGAACTTGCTGAGTTCACCAAAAACAACAAAAAATGCTGCTCTCGATTTTCTGTAATGAAATTTGAATATATATTTATTTTTCCTCTATGAACCTCAAAAGAACTTGCTCTGTAAGTTGTAAATTAATAAAAATTCTACTTCTCCGTCTCTCTCTTCTGTGTCTCTTTCTCTCTCTTTGCCTCTCTCTCTCGCTCTTGGCTTGATAACCCGCCTTGAACTCATAAGCAGACTTATCAGCTATACTTGAAGTCCAAGCTTGGAGATGTTCAACATTTGTGGACAGTTGTTGACAGTGATTTACACAAAGATGTAGCAGCATGTTAGCCGGATTAAACATTGGGACACTGATCCTGTTGCTGCTGCTGCTTCTGCTGCTGGCAGGCATCATCAGCTGTGCGCTGGACAACAAGGATCAATTTCAGCGTGTCTTTCAAACGGCGGACACAGTGCGTCAGAGTAAATCACAGGCGATGCGACGCCAAATGAATGTGGATGCAGATCCGTGTAATGATTTCTATGAGTTTGCCTGCGGCAATTGGGACACCGAGGAGACGCCGCAATCGAAGCGGTTGCAACGCATAGATGCCGATTTGCAACGACTCCTGAAGGAGACGTCGCAACGCAAGGATAGTGCGTTGGCGCGCCAGGCCAAGGATTTCTATCAGTCCTGTGTGGCTGCACCGGCTCAGAGCAGCCAAAAGAGCCAACAACAGCAATTGTTTCTCAGCGAATTTATACAACAGAATGGCGGCTTTCCGGCCGTACCCGGGTCCAATTGGCGCGTCTATCGCCAGGACTATGAGTGGCCACGAATAACGGGCTCATTGCGACACAATTATGCCATGGACATTCTGATTGGACTACGGATTAGCTACAACTATGCCAGTGTGCAGGAGAACAGCATCTATCTGACCGAACCGAGCACTTTGCTGCCCCACGAGCTGTGCAGCAATCATAGTTTGCAGCGCAATGATTCGGCATTCGGTGCCATCGAAGAACAGGTGGCGGGACAGCTAAGGATCTGGCTGGCGATGGGCAATCTGGAGTCTGCGCGCCTCGCCACAGACATAATTAGTTTCGAGCATGAGCTATGCGGTGGCATGAACGATTGGGTGCCATGGAATTCGGATGCTCGGCTCTACAATACGAATTATACGCGCAAGAATCTAAACGAATTGGGACATATTTACGGTTTGGATCTGGAGGGCTATGTGAGCAGCAGCCTTGGTCACTCTGTATATTCGCCAGTGTATATGACGGCGCCGGATTACTATCGTCAGCTGCAGCGCACCCTGCAATCCCACAATGCCAGCCAGATAGCCAACTATGTAATGTATCGAGCCGTAGCTGAACTCACCTTTCCACTGGACGACAATAAATCGACAACACGTCGTCCATCTTATTGCCTGGGCAGGGTGAAAAGTCTGCTGCCAGCGGCGTTGGGGGAACTGTTTGCTGGTCAGTTTGCCAGCGAGGAATCGCGAGAGCAGCTCATGCAACTCTATACCCAGTTAAAGGATTCACTGCATCGCAGTCTGAGCGCCGATTGGCTGGAAGATGCAAGTCGACGCACTGCGCAAGCCAAACTCAGTCAACTGCAAATCAATTTGGCCAGCTACGATAAACCGAAACCGTTGAAAGTTCAATTGGAACGCAACAATTACTGGCTGAATTTGCGAGAGATTTTGGCTGAGGTGCAACAGCAGCAGTGGCAACGTTTGGCCGAGAATTATCCAACGCCAGCGGATGCGGTCGAGGCGTATGAGACACGCCTACAATATCGTCCGGTGCAACGGCGTATCGATGTGTCGTGGACATTGTTGCAGCCACCCGATTACGATGCACGTTACGGCCAGGCCATGATGTATGCCACATTGGGCACACAACTGGCCGAACAGTTGGCAACCGCATTCGATGAGTTGCATTGGTCAGTGGGTTTCCTCGAGCGTGACACTTGGGAACCATTGACAGCGTTGCGTTATCGCAATCGCAGTGAATGCTTTGCTCGCCACGTCTCAGACTATTTGCAGCGCAATCAGAGTGCCACCGAGATGCTTATCCGGAACAGTGCCGGCTTGAATGTTGCATTCAATGCGTATCTCACGTGGTTAAACAATCAGGCGCCAAACAATGATTTTATGCGGCTAACACGGGAAACACTGCCCAACCTCAACTATTCGAATACGGCGCTGTTCTTTGTGGCCTATGCCCAGCAGCACTGTCAGCCCAGGGAGCGGAGCGAACGGCGGATCGGAGGGAGACATAATGATGTACACAATCTCACGTATAGTCTGCGTCAGCGGCACAGCTGGACAAGATTGCGGGTAAATGGACCGTTGAGCAATATGTTCGATTTTGCACGCGAATTTCGTTGCCCGGCCGGTTCAGCCATGAATCCAGCAGTCAAGTGTTTAATTTACTAACTGGGCATCATATAATTCCCAACAATAATATAATAAAATAATATCCAAAACCAACTTTGATTGAGCATCATTTTTGTGGGGCAAAGACGTTAAAATCCAACTCTACATTTGACAAATAATATTAATACTAATTAATAATTATTTCCTGTTTATTGGCCTCAACCAAAGTCAATAAACAAATATGGCACACCAAAGATTACTTCCATTTGTAAACTAAATTTATTAATTTTTGTACTGAGGTTAAAAATATTAAAATACAGATTTCATTTATGGGTTGCCTGGCTGTGAATTCAACATTCTACATTTTATTTGTGTTTTGTAAAACGTGTGTGTTTTAATATATTTTTTTTTAATCTAATATTTTTCAGTAGAACTTTCGTTTTACACAAATACCAGTTTGAGGTTAGGATTCGAGCTGAGTGTGCAAATGTAAGCATACAAAAAATGCTTACTTCTGCTGATAGTAATGAGATCAATATGCGAAGACATTTTCGACGATAATTTGTATATTTCATAACTAAATGAAATTTATCATCAGCAACATGCATATTAAATATTGAAAATTGTGGCTGTAATTGCTATCGGAATTCGATATATATCGATATTAGCAAAACAGAAAGTTTCGAGCGATATAATATATTGGATCAGTCACGACCTTCACCTTTATATAAGGATAAATACTATGCTGATCAAGAGAAAATAGACACTTTAAGACGTTGCAAAGTTGAAGATAAAATTGAAATACCCGCTAAAAACAAGTCAATCTCTATAAAAAAAAAAAAACAGATTATTGACGAATGGCGAGGTCGATTTTGTTTACTTCTCTCTAGACTCGGGAGAGAGCAGGCGATAACCCACAGTGTGCATGGACGGGACGGACAACGGTCATTGAGCACACACTTGACCCAATTCGTGCAAGTTCAGGAGCGAAAAATAAAATTAAATGAAAAAAACACAAATCGCTTATCAACAATGCCAGCTCAGTCCAGCGAAGCTCAGTTGAATTTTTAACGCAGCGATGCGAACTACACGAATTTTGGTGTTAATACTGTGGCAAGTCTGGCTGCTTATGCAAAATGTGGCAATTGCCCGCTACAACAGCATGAATCGTGTGCCACAAGGCGGCCACTTTCACAACAGCCACGACGACAACCGCCACCAACCGCTTGAGAGTGACAAGGAGCGCAAGACACGCCAAACGATGGCCAGAGATATGCACAAGTATATGAATCTGAGTGTGGATCCTTGTGTCGATTTCTACGAGTATGCGTGCGGCAATTGGGGGCGCTACCACAATCGACAGTTGCGCGAGGGCCAGCTGCTAACGGCCCAGCGTCTGGTGGAGATGGGCATTGAGGAGCAGTTGCAGGAGCTGTTAACGCTGCCGCTGCCACCGCAAAATCATCCCAACGAGTATAGTGCGGCAAGTGCGGCAAATGTGCGTAAAGTGCGCACCTTCTACGACACATGCATTGCCATCGAGGCAAACGCAGCCGAGCGTCGCCAATTCCTGATGAAAATACTGCGGGAACATGGCGGCCTGAGGAATATTCCAAATTCGCATTGGAAGCCCCACAATCATTGGTTGCAAGTACTGGCGTCGCTGCGTCGCAACTATGGCTTGGATATATTGATTGGCCTCGATGTGGATCTCAATTTGCAACAGTTGCGCGGCAACAGTGTGTATCTGGGTGAGCCCCAATTGACCATTATACCGGCAGAGCACTGTAACGCGCGGATCGCGCGACAATCGAACGTGCGTGACGAGATCTATGAGCAGATCCAGCAACAGGTGGCGGACAACATGCACAACTGGTTCGCCATGGAGAGTGGCGAGGCGGCACGCTTTGCCGGCGACATTGTTCGCTTCGAGTTCGAGCTGTGCAAACGGATGCGGGAGCAGGAAACAATCGATGCGCCGGCTGCTATTGACAGTTTCCAGCAGGAAATGTTGCCTGTGGGACGATCTCGCATTGGACAGGATCGATTGCGACAACAGAATAGCGGAACAGCAACTGGTAGTTCACTCTATCCCCGTATGACGCTCGTCGAGCTGACCAGCCAACTGGGCAATTCGTTGGACTTTAAGCTGTACGTGGAGAGCACTCTGGAGAATGCGTATAATGATTATGTCTATCTGCGCTCCCAGAGCTATCTGCAGCATTTGGTGCGCACTGCAAAGGCGAATAATCAAGTGACCATTACGGGCTATATACTATATCGAGCACTGCTCGAACTGGATCAGCCGCCGGTGGTGGAGCAGGCGATGCGTCGTCCGCGTCAGTGCGTCCAAGTGTTGCAGCGTCTCTTTCCCCAGGTGCTGGGCGACATGTATCAGCGGCATGTGCATCGTGACGATGCCCAACAGGACATGGAACAGGTGTTCACCGATGTTGTCAAAGCGTTCGAGGAGCAACTTCACGTCGACTGGCTGGACGACAGCGATCGACGGACGGCGCGAACACGTCTCGCCCAATATCACATCAAATTGCCAGACTATCAGGATGTCAGCCTCGCAGAATTGCAATTCCACAAAACCGACTACTGGCATCGGCTGGAGACAGCGTTGCGTTTCAATGCACGCGAACAATTGGATAGTTTGCGTGGCAATGATTTTGGCCGCATGGCAACCGGACCGGATGCAGTGAATGCATTTGAGGTGAGAGCATCTCTCGTGCAACGTCAACATGCTGTGCTTGTTGGCTGGGGCCTGATGCAGACACCCTACTACAGCTACATCTATCCGCGAGCGATGCGATATGCGTTGTTGGGCCAACGATTGGCCAGTGCCTTGTTGCAGGGCTTCGATGACGAGGGCTGGAATCGAGGGATAGCACAGGCGACGACACCGTGGAATGACCTAACATTGGCTGGCTATCGCAATGTCAGCGAATGCCAGCGCGCCCAATACAGTAATTACTTGTCGAATGACCCCGACGAGTTTCGCAATGCGACGCGTCTGCGAGAGATTATCGCCGATGGCGGTGCTCTAAATGTCGCCTTCAATGCCTACTTGAATTGGTTGAGCCTCATGGATCACAAGTCCAAGGCGCTGCTATTGCGGGAAACGTTGCCTGGTCTGAACTTTAGCAACACGCAGTTGTTCTTCATCTATTTTGCTCAGACCCGGTGCTGGGCGAGGCGCGATGAGGAACCGGCCTCGGAAGCGTTGCCACTGATGCAACACACGCCACAGCGCTGGGATGTCAACGGACCGCTTAGCAACTCAGATGAATTTGGAAGGGAATTCAACTGTGCCCTCGGCTCACCAATGAACAGCGGCAACAAGTGCTTAATCTACTAATCTAATGTTGACTGTAAGCAGACACAATTAAAGAGTCTAACAGGTCTGGCCAGGTGTAAATTATGAATTTGCTACTCAGTTCTAGAATAAGTGAAATGTAATAAATATAATAATATTACTCAAGACTGAAAAGCATAATTCAAAGTGCGAGAAATTTACTCTTTACTCCATTCTATGGAATGGAAATTGTTTTTTAATTATTGACCTTTCTACTTATGGTCCTTGCGCTATTTCCCCATATTTTTCTATATCCTGCCGACCCTGTGGAAAACTTGTTTGTAGACACTGTATTTGATCCCGTTGTTTGGAAGAAGCTCGCAATTTTTGTCTCGATCTCGCCCTGAATTTTAGAAATTCATTCTAAAATTAAAATCATTTATCAAAAATCATCAAAACCAAAAACATTTTTAGCATTTTGGAAAATTCTAACCTAAATCAAATCTTGTATTAATTATGATACAGCTACATTTAAAGAAAAATCACACTTAAATTTATAAGATAGCCCCAAACTGAAAACTAAAATACCACGCTGGTTTTTAATAATATTATCTTAATATGCAAATACAAGGTTTTAACAGTTAGGAAAACTTTTCTATAGAAATGCAAATAATGTTGACGTAATGAAATCAATGCGATTTTTCTACAAGTGTATGTAACTATTTAATAAATATTGTTCAAGATCAAGCTAAGAATTTTCCATTTGAATTGCAAAACAGTTTATGGTCTGTGAAGCCAGTTGTGCTTATAACATTTTCAACTATTTTAGCCAATTTTATGGTTCTCGGCCACACAGAAAGAGAGAGAGTGCGCGACTCAATAAAAAGCGACAAGAACGAGAAATTACTATAAATAGGCTGGATTAGTGGTATATCAGAGCGTCGTCGAATTGAATCGAGGCAGTTGAGCGTGGCAGAAGAGCTTTGGTTTCAACAACAAGCACTCGAGCACGCAGCGTGTCGAGAGATGCAAAAAGCTGAAAAAAACAATATTGACACATGTGCATATGCATAGTAGCAATATATAAGTAGATATCGATATATATATATATATATATATATATATTTATTTATACAGTACAAAGAGACTGCGTATGTAGGTCGTTGTTGGCCTTCAACTGTCAATCGATTACTCCAACAGCAACTATATAAAAATCGAAAACTACGCGCTGCGTTTCTGACTCACCTATTTCCGGCTAGATTGAAAATTGATTTCAAATTCGATGTTTATGTAATTCACAAAACTTGTCCGATAAGATGCAGAAAGAATTTTATCGATTTCAGCATTATTACAGAATAATAAACACATAATTATATTTATAGACTGAATTCTGAGTAAGCCGAGTACAGTCAAGCTTTGTTCCTATCCAATTACAAAAATATAAATAATCGCAGTATGGTCTGTAATTATTTATACAATAGAAAAATGTTGAGTCAGAAAGAGCATTTAACTTGATCGCCACAAAAATATAGAAAATATATAATACATTTTGAAAGATATCTGTTTTCCATAGTATTTTTTCATTTGAATCGTAACTTAATTAACATGTTATCAGCAATGTATTTAAAGGCGAACTAATGCATAATAAATTGAATGCATCAATTTGAATGTCATTGTTCGATTGCAATTCCTGATCAATGATCATCAGGAATTGTTCATATCTAAGCACAAGTATTTTAATCGAAATAATATATTGATCCTATAAACATGTAGAAAGTGCAATCGATGCTTCAGAAATAAACTTGTTCCCCAGCCAGTTGACAGCCTAAGGCGATTTGATAAATCAACTACACACAAAATCCTCCAATAAATCAAATATACCAAACAAAATAGCTGAAAAAGAAAAGAAAAAAATAAATTTTTTAAAAGGGAAACAGCACCACTAAGCAAATGACCTAAATTTCTATCCAACTTGAAGTGGCAACGAAATGACTCTTCGAATACGAATCTCCCCCTGCACTTCATTCTAATGACGATCCCAGACTGGTTTCCCTCTGCTCTTTAAATATCGATGGGGTGTTTTGCTGCTTGGCTGACTTGACACACTCAGAAAAAAGATTGCTTTGAATTTTTGAAAATCTACCAAAAATTAAAATCATCCTGAAATCCACAAATATTTTCTGATTTTTAAAAAATATTTTCTAAATATACGAACAAAAATTTAAAAGATTTTTTTAAATCTTTTTATAAATTTGTTTCTTAATAATACAAAAAATGTATATATATATATATTTTTTTTTTTGTAGAAAACATTCCTGCTCTTTTAACTGCTATATTTTGATGTACCCTAATTAAATATATACTAGAATTAAGTTAAGAAAAACCCTGTTTGTTTAAAAAGAAACAAGTGACCCTTTTAAAAATATACTTTCTGAATAATAAGGTGAGCTAGCCTTTGTGCCAAAGGTATGGCGATTTTCAAAAAATCAGGAACATTTTTTCTCAGTGTATATTATATGCAATATACATTATTAGATTTACACATTTTTGACCCCAAAAATTTGAGTGTCTTACATTTGATCCATTAACAGCAGACAAACAGACGATCGTGTTTTCTACCAATCCTTGGGCGCGAACAGGTAAAAACACACAACTGTAAACAACCCAAAACTGAGCGCATAATTATTATTATAATTATTAATGTTATTATGCCAACCAACACATATGAATATATTTGTTATGTGGGCGATGATGACAATTCTGACGGGTCTTTTATGGCGCGTATATTCACATATAAATAAATGAAATTTTATTTCAGCATTCAATTGTTTGTTGCTTGCTTATTGTGTACCAGTTAAAGTGTGCCCATATTTAGCAGCTACTTCAGCCAAAAACAGATTGTCACGGATATATCTATATACTTACGTACTATTTGCTATTACATATCATTATTTACAGTCTCATCGACAAATAATATTCTGCCATTGCCAAAAAAATAAAATATAAATTTATTAGAGGTGTAATTCAGTGGTTAGTTTACAAGGAAATTGCAACTGAACCCCCAGAAAACAGCTGGCCGAAAATATGACGGAAGAGCGTAAGCGAGAGATAGCTCCCTTTTACGCAAGAGCAAGAGAGGGAAAGAGAGAGAGAGCGCACGTACATAAAATAATATGAGAAAAATCGATTTTTCAAAACAAACCCAACCTTTTAAGTGCACAAAAATGATTTACAAGTTCTTATGCTAATTATAATTCCAGTACGAAATGCACTTACATATACATAAAGAGTTGATTTTAACGCTGAACTGAAATAAATTCCGATATTATGAAGAAATACTTTGCCACGCACACTTCCCTTTTGTTAACTATAATTAAACACGACTGTCAATCGATAAAGACTTCTCATGCGATATTATATGTATGTAATATATAATAAATATATATATATATATATATATCTTTATATATATAAACAAATAACTCGTTTGTTTAAAACAACAATGAAACAATGTGCCACAGAAATTTATTTGCCACTTGCCCTTAGATTACATTAGTTTTGAAAAGTGCACCAAAAGTGCTTGAAATAAGAAACTGAACATGCTCTCTTTCACTCTCGCTCACTCAGTAAGGAAATGCGAGGGTGTGGGTGGGGGCGATTGCGTATGTGGTGAATTTCGTGTAAAGCGCGTTAACAACTGTATTCTCTTATCGATTTGTCAATATGACGAAAAAGAACAAATAAATAATATCTTGATTAATAGCTGAACATACACTTATTTCTCTCTTTTTTTTAGTATTTATATACGTAAATTAAATAAACAAACGTACGAAAAACGACCGACAAGCAAAAACGAGCGACGAGCGTCGAGCAACCGTCGATGTGTGGCGCTGCTTTGTAACTCAACTCAACACAACGCATGGCACTCTCGCTCTCTCTCTCGCTCCACACACACACTTTTTGTCTCTCTCTCTCTCTCTTTCTCTCTCTCCCGCTCGCTCGCAGCATAGGCAGCGACGTCGACAGATGCGTTTGCTTGCCACTTCCAGTCGCATAAGTTGTTTGACCAACATAAAATCATAAGAATGCGCTCGTCTAACGGAGCATTAAGAGAGTGCGTGTGCGAGAGCGAGAGACCGCTACTTCTTAGTCACTGTAAACAGTGAGTGGGAGCAGTGCATTCATAAAAAAGGTATTGAAATTGAAGCATTCCATGGATGGATGATGACACATCGACAGACAGACAGATAAACATACTACCTGATAAGCACCGTTATAATAATTATTATTTTAACCACATGCAGAAAATATAGACTAAACTTGGGTGAATATTTTATCATCTGATTAAAATTTATTTGCAATGCACTTTTACTGAGATTGTAAATTTCCATAGAATCAATATTTTTTCACAGTGTAGTAGTAGATTCAACAGTATACAAATTCAACATACTAAATATACATACATACATATATAAAAAAAAATTGTTTTTTTTTTTGCAAAATATTAATTTATTGCATTTTAAACATGTTTATTTCTCACATCTCGATTTTAATTTTAATTGCTAGGTATTTGAGCTTGATCAAAAATACACCTGACGACAAATTAATTACTCACCACAATAAGAAAGGCTTTTTGTGATGCGCAGACGCAAATCAGAAGAAGAAGAAAAGCATAAGTGATGGTGTTTTTTTTTTTGCATAGAAATACACAAATACATGTACATATATATTATGTACATATTAGTATTTATATTTATGCATATGCATAAAATGTGACACATCATTTCATATTGTTGTGGTTGTAGTTGGGTGCAGGAGCCTGGAATTGTGGGTTTGAGTCAATGGCCATTCCTCAGGAATATTGCCGTTATGCCAGACTCAGACTGCCTGTCTACAGATAATAACGGCAATTATGGAAGCAACCGTTTCGCATTCATTATTTGAATATGGCAGCACTCCCAAAAAAAAAAATAAAGAGTTAAAAACTATATTTGAAGTTATTCTTAGCAAATGCAAACAAAGATTTTTATTATAAACAACTTTAAATGCAATTTTTGTATTTTCCCTATACGTAAACTGGCTAAAGTAAATATTAAATGATATATTTTATATAAAATTACAGGTACACTGCTTTAAATTTCAATATTTGTTTCAGTTATTATTAAATTTATAATTTGTATAAATTATATAATTATTTTTAGTACTGAAATATTTGAATGGATGCACAACTAATCAAAATCTGCTCACTTAATTTTATTATAAATGAAAGTGGAAAAAAAAAAAACAAAAATGCATTTCCTTTTTATTTAAGACGCATAACAAATGAAAGCTAAAGAAAAAAAAAACGATAGTTTTGGGGAGAGTCTGATTGGAAAGATTTTAATAAGCTAATGTAAGAAACGGAAGAAGGGATAAACAAAGAGAGAAGTGATAAAAACAAAATGTGCTCAAGACATTAAAGAGACAAGCGGACAAAAAGCTAAACAATGCGGAACGGAAGCTGAGCTCAAAGCGGGAGCGAGTTAAATCACATCAGGGTGCTAGCAAGAGAGGGAGAGCAGTATGTATTTTATAACTAACAATAAATGAGATAAAAAAACACACACACAAAGAAATTCATGTGTGTGTGCTTGCACCTACAGGTTGATGGAATTTACCTCTTTTTTGCATTGAGTTGAGTGTTGGGCAATTGTCTCAACAAACAACTGCGTAGACTGCTGCTGCTGCCAACGCCTTCGCCACCCACTTTATGTTTTTTTTGCAAGTTCTGCACTCCTTTTGCAGTTTTTCCAATTGGGGCGCGTTTCGTTTCAGCTTTCGTTGTTTTTTTCTTTTCCCTTTTGGGTGTTGCTTGCCTCCCGCTGTTCGATAATTTACTTTGGTTGCATGTGTGAATGTGTGTGTTTGCAGTAGTTATGTCAACTTAGATTGCTCTTTCAACTTTGATTCGCTTCACATTTTTGGTTTGTTGCAAAACTCGTATGTATGTAAATTATAGACAATGGAATGAATAATATGCACACACGCACTCAATACGATTGTACGTGTTTTCGATTTGGCTTCTGAGCCACACGCAGAATTAATCGATTGCTAAATATAATAGCAAAAGTCGTTCGTCGTCCGTAATTTGGCCAATAAAATTAATAGTTTAACGCAAAAACTTTCGACGAAGTGTTGGTTTTTCTTTTCCTTTTTATTCGCATACACAGTGTGTACACACTGTTCGAGTGCTCAGTAGCAACTCGAACGGATGAGCTGTTGCCAAAACAGTGCGACCAGAGGTCGAACCTCTCACAACAAAGCAAATGATTTTAATGCTCGGCTACTTGCAGCTCAGCCAACGGTCTGCCACATTGCTCAGCCGTTGAGTGCGCCCGAACTTCGTGTTTTGCTTTCGGTGCACAGCTATCGATAACATCCGATAACTGAAGCGGGGCATTGTT
This sequence comes from Drosophila mimica, assembly GCA_037043585.1. NCBI lineage: Eukaryota > Metazoa > Arthropoda > Insecta > Diptera > Drosophilidae > Drosophila > Drosophila mimica. Next base: position 468,843 of record JBAMBE010000286.1, on the reverse strand, counting down.
TACAACCAGAATGAGCAACAATTTTGTATTAATTATATTAATTCTATTAATCATAAACTTAAGCTTTGCCAAGGAATCGACGCCGCAATGCAATGGAGACGATGCGACAACATGTCAAGAATCGAACACAAATTTCAACGATAGTATGTCAAAAATAGCAACTCTCTAAAAAAAATCAAATTAAATTTTATATTTGTAGAAATTTCGCGCAGCATAAAAAGAGCTGTAGACAGCTATGAGGCATGCAGCAAGGATTCAAATGACGTCAATTGCACGTGCTATGCGGCAGGCATCACACGCGATCTGACGCCATACAAATCAACAGGTTTCAGCCGACAAATGCTCGAAGATGCCGCCAAGTACGGCACCCGCTACAAGATCTACGGGCAGCAACTGTTTCGCGATGAGAATTGTTTCTTTCCCGCTCGCTGTCAGGGCATTGAGCACTTTCTGTTAGAACTGCTACCGCAGTTGCCGGACATGGATTTGGTGATCAACACCAGAGATTATCCGCAGCTGCACTCGAGTTGGTCGTCGAGTCGAACGGGGCCCGTCTTCTCCTTCTCCAAGACGTCCGAGTATCGGGATATTATGTACCCCGCGTGGACATTTTGGGCAGGTGGACCAGCGACCAAATTACATCCAACGGGCATTGGACGCTGGGATCTAATGAGCGGCAAGCTCAAAGAGGTGACAACCGCATTGACGTGGAAGCAAAAGGAGCAGCTCGGTTTCTTTCGTGGCTCACGCACGTCCGACGAGCGGGATTCGTTGATTTTGTTGTCGCACCGCCAGCCACAACTTGTGGAGGCACAATACACCAAGAATCAGGCATGGAAATCACCGAAGGACACTCTGGACGCGCCGCCGGCGAATGAAGTCTCCTTCGAGGATCACTGCAAATACAAATATCTATTTAATTTTCGTGGCGTCGCCGCCAGCTTTCGGCTGAAGCATTTGTTCCTCTGCAATTCGCTGGTCATCCACGTAGGTGAGGAGTGGCAGGAGTTCTTCTATCATCAGCTGAAGCCCTGGGTACATTACGTGCCCCTCCACAGCTATCCCAGCCAGTCGGAGTACGTCGAGCTGCTCGACTACTTTAAAAATCACGATGTCCTCGCTCAGCAAATCGCTCAGCGTGGACATGATTTCATTGCGCAGCATCTGCGCTTCCAGGACATCAAATGCTATTGGCGCAAGTTGCTGAAACGCTATGCGAAACTAATCAAATACGAAATTAAACCAGATCCCAGCATGAAACGCATTGGCGGCAGCATCAGGAATGAATTATAGTACGGGATTATCCTTGAATATAGCACAATTATAATTGCGCATTTTTATCATTTATTAATTTATTTTGAGACGTGCAAAAATAAGTTCAAATATGAAATACAGATTGTATTAAAATTTGGTCGTTTATCTTTAATATATCAGAATTTACGTATGAATTTTGTCATTTAATATTTCCACCGCCAAAAAAGTCATTCACTATTATTTGTCATGTGTGAGAAAGAGATGACACGATATTCGATATTCAGTTCGGGCTTGTAAATAAAAATATGCGCTGCCTTCGTTCTTTTTAGTCTGTGAACCCTGTGTCTCCCATCAGAAAAGAGTGCACTTCCAGAACTGCTCACATTTGGGTGCAAATTATCTTAAAGTGTAATTTACCAATAAGACTATAATATATATTTAACAGCTAGTATATCGTAGTCGAACTCAATTGACTACCCCATTCTTACGTGTTTATTATCAATTTGCATTGCTTTTACATTCCCAAAAAACTAATCAAATTTCCTTAACATATCACAATTTTAGTTTATACAAAACCGTTCGCATTTTTTAGAGGGCTAATAGTAAGTTAATAAGTCTTCCACAAGACATAGTATATATACATACATATATAAACATGATCAGCATTACTAGCCGATATTTATGTATAAGCCGTGACAATTATTTTATGTGAATAAGGTAATTTTTATTAATGCTAAATTGCTAAATGCAATTGATTTTTTTTTTTTATAATTATAATTTTGTTTAGCAGAAATTAGGAACATAAAACTGATAAAGTATTTGTTAAGGAACAAAACATTCGTTTTCCGTACAAATAAATGAAGCGAATAATATGGCTTAAATCTTAAAACTTAATGGATGCATGATATGTGTGTCAGGCTTATAGGTAAATACGAAATATGGAATTCCTGGCAAGCTTCTTGTTGCACAAGGGGCATTTGCGGTTTTCCTGAGCAGCGGTTTCGATGCACGTCTTGCAAAAGACGTGGCCGCATTTCGTTGTAGATGGCTCCTTGTTCAGCACACAGTCCAAGCAAACTGGACACTTGTAGGGCCCCTCCGGTCTGTTGTTACATTTATCCACTTGTTTTTGGCGTCCAAATTCTTCCGGTGTGCATAGATCAATTACCACATTCGGCACCATCGATCGGGCAGATCGCGGAGGCGTAGCATAATTCACAGTCAGATCAATCAGAGGACCTGTATTTACGAATAGTTAAAAATATATAAAATACACAAAATTAAAAATACATGAGACAAAATATTTTGTTTTGACTTTTCCTATTATATTATTATTATCTACTATAAAAATTGCAAATATGCAAGTGCAATAATTTGATATCTACTCACTGCTTGTGCGATTGAGGGGTGGCTCCAAAAAGCCGGCAACGCGCCTGGAATTCATGGTTACGCCTTCATCAAATGAGATATTGCTCAAATTATCAGTGATACGCTGTGGATATGTTAGCAATATAAGCATTACTTGTATGGATAATCGAAAGGCATTGTAAACTTACCGACGGGAAAAAGCCGTCTACTATGTATTCGTCCAAATTATTAGACATTTTGTTTTTATTTATGGAAATAATTTTTACTTTTTAAAAAGTCAATGATAGCACTTGTTGGCGACATTAGATATTTATCGCAAAGCAGCTGTGTGCCGTTTCTCGGTTAACTGTGTGCTACGATTAATAATATCGATGAACAGCTGTGCGCCGGCTAAGGTGTTGCAAAACGCAACTTTATATCGATAGGCAGCCACACGTCACAACAAAACAATATTTTAGCTGGCCACAAAGCGAAAATTGGAAATGGACAAGGATAAATTCACACTGCAGTCGATACGACAGGATCTGATCGATAACAATCTGCAGGCCAAAGCCATAATACAGGTGACAAGAGCACGGGCAAAGTAAGCAAATTCTTGACAGCATTTACTTCCAGGATATACACAACAGTCGATCTTCTATCGCTGAACTGGAGGAACTGAATGAAGCCGGTAGAGCTAAATTATCGGCGATACGCAAGAATATCGAACGCTTGGACGACTGGGCACGCGACATGTCCGATCCAACGCTGGCCAACGAGGTGGACACGCATCGCGACCAGTTCTCCCAGACTCTGCAGGCATTCCGCAAGGCGAACGTGTCCACCATGCTGGAGATTGAGAAGGCGAATCGTGACGAACTGATGGCAATTACAGGAGAGAGTGATCTGCGACAGCGCCCAAATGCGTCTGGCACGCGACATAATCGTGGCAGTCTGGTTTCCCAGGAAAACGATGTCACTGAGAAAATGTTGGCGATATCGCGCCATCTGTCGGAGACAACGCAAAAGAGTGCGGTCACACTGGAGAGCCTGGTTGCCTCCTCACAGAACGTGGAGGCGACCAACGATGAACTGCACAACACTGCCGGCAGCATTACCCAGTCGGGCAAACTCCTTAAGAAATACGGCAGACGTGAATGCACCGATAAAATGCTGCTTTTCTTTGCCTTCTGCTTGTTTCTCGCCTGTGTGTTTTACATTGTGCAGAAGCGTTTGTTTTAAATGCTTACTACTATTATTATTATTATAATCTTCTACATGTGTAAAAGGCATATGATGTCGGCAAATATGTGTTAAATGCTTTTCTAATCTAAGATTAATATTATTATATACTTAGGCACATTTTATTATTATTACACTTAGGCAACACAATTTCAATAAAAAAAGTCACTTATTCTAGTAAGGACATCGGGGAATATTGCCAGGATTTGAAAAGCCATTTGTATTGACCATGCGGCAAATATCCTTATAGGATCGCTGCTGTTGCTCTGGTCGGGCCCGGGATCTTTGAGGTTGTTCGTAGTGACCCTGCTGTGAGAGTGTTGGATAGTAATATCCCCCTCTGGGTTCGCCTTGAAAGAGCTGATCGAAAACACTTCTTGCTTCAATGGAAACACTCAACAGAAAAAAGATGATTATCACAAATATAAATTGAATCTGCATCTCGAAATTGTTTGTTTGATACGTGAAACTAGAAGCTTTCTGTTTGAATAAACTGAATTTCGCATCTGTTGTTCGAGTTATGAGATTTTGGTAACCTTGCTCTGTAGTTGAAGGAAATTCCATATTGAAAACAACTGATAACAGAATTAATTCAAAAATTGAACTCGCATTCACACAAACGTTATGCAACACTGCAATTCAGCCGAGGTCACTTTAACAAATATTTTAAAAGAGTAGCTTTTAATGAAATTGCTGAAAATAATATAAATCATTAATAAAATTGTATTAATTAAATAATTAAATTATTATTAATTATTTAAAGTGTGCGTTTTTCAACACTGCAATGCCGGTGCGCAGCAGCTAACAGCTGATATTGTCACTGGAATTGTTTGTGTGTTTGTTTGTCTCACAAGAAATTGGCGGAAATCAAATAAAGCAAACAATATATACAATGAGTCGCAGCGAGCAGACTTTCGAGGACTTAAAGTCGTACTTTCGAAGTCACAGCAAAGTACGCGAACAGCGTCCACATACCGCAAAGGTACTAAAAAAACAATACCTTTTAGCTTATTTTCTATATAGAAATTTGGTGTCTCGTTTTTAGGTTCATTCGGTTTGCTGGAGCGCAAGTGGTGGCCATTTGGCATCTGGTTCTTTTGACCGGACCGTCGCCGTGTACGCCTTGGAGCGCGATCGTTTCGTCAAGAACAATGTATTCCGGGGGCACACCGCCTCCGTGGATCAATTGTGCTGGCACAACTCGCATCCGGATCAATTTGCCACCGCCAGCGGCGATAAAACGATGCGCATCTGGGATATACGTGTCGCCAAATGTGTTTCCGTCACAAATACCAAGGGAGAGAATATAAATATTGCCTGGTCACCGGACGGCAAAACGATTGCCGTGGGCAACAAGGAGGACTTAATCACATTCATCGATACGCGCACGAACAAAATCCGTGTGGAGGAACCGTTTAGCTTCGAGGTGAACGAGATCTCGTGGAATAATACCAACGATCTCTTCTTTCTGACCAATGGCCTGGGATGCATTCATGTATTGAACTATCCCAGCCTGGATCACCAATTAACGATTAAGGCGCACACAGCCAATTGCATATGCATTGAATTCGGACTTACAGGTGTTATATATATAAATATACATATTTTTAGATGTGACTAAATGTTGATTAATTTTTTTTCAGGTAAATACTTTGCGGCTGGTTCGGCGGATGCGCAGGTTTCGCTGTGGGATGCCAATGAGCTGTCATGTCTGCGCATGATTAGTCGCCTTGATTGGCCCGTTCGCACGCTATCCTTTAGCCACGATGAGCGACTTATTGCGTCGGCTAGCGAGGATCTGTTCATAGATATTGCGTACACGGAGACGGGCGAGCTGGTGACCAATGTGCATGTGGACGCCGCCACCTTCACCGTTGCGTGGCATCCCAAACAGTATCTGCTTGCCTATGGCTGTGACGAGAAAGAGATCATCGGCGATAGGCGACGTGAGGTGGGCAATGTCAAAATCTTTGGCTTTTCCGAATTATCCAATTGAAATACACAAAGTAAAATAAGATTTCCTTTTTGATTTTAATCATTATTCATTCAAGCGAATTCATCTCAAACTAAACAATATATGTAAATGCTAAGTGAGTCATGTTTAGCTTAAATAAAAGTGTAAAAATTACTTTCTTGGTCTAAGTCTCTATGCATGCAAAAACAGTTTGTCATAAGAAGGATTATAGATTACAGACTTTATATAAGATATATACATACCTATAGTCTTTTATATCATCCGATATTTGTACAGAATATTCCTTTGAGATTGAAAATGCATAAATAATGCTTAATGATGAGAACCACTGCGTAATTAAGATGTGGTCAATAATGACCCAAAGCCGTTTGCACACATTGCCACATGGCTCGAATAATACCAATTATAAAGAATCAGATGTCGACCACACTACTCTGCTCCTTTGAAGTACACTCGATTGGGTGTGGTGTGTGTGTGTGCGTGTGTGCGTGTTAATGATGCTCATAAATACTGAAAATCCCTTTTGGCCAACGGCTCAGCGTCTGGCAATGTGAAGAATTTCATTGTTTTTGTAAATGAGTTAAGTTGGCTTACTTAAACAACGACACTCTGCATTCAGAGACAACGCAATTCTCAATTTAACTACAACGAGAACAAATTTACTATCAGCAAATGATATTTCCAAGTTTTATTTTATTATTAAATACAAATGAATTTGTGACAAATAAATTGTAGTGCGAATCTAAAAAATACGCTAAAATCGCAATTTCTCGAAATGTATGGGGAAAAGGTATTTTTAAAGCAGATTTAATATAGATAACGAATATTGAATATTTGTAATAATTGAGTATTCTACAAATTATGTGAGTAAATTTAAATTATTAAATTATTTAATTTTCCCTCATTTTCAGTGGAAAATACTTAAAATTAAAGCAAAGTGCAACTTTAAACAATTTCAATTATTGAAAGATGTTTCTGTAACGAAAATCAAACGGTTTCTAAGAACTTAATTTCAAAGACATATTTGTTTCAACCATCAAAAATGTCGTTCAAGTAAAATCCAATAAAGCAGCCAAAAACCGCGACATGCAGACAAGATTTAATTATTTTGGCCCGTAACGAGCAGCATTTTGGCTTTGTGTCTACTTAAAGCAAAGTACTAGAACATTTTCAATCAGATGCCAAGCCATGCAAATGCCAAATAAGTAAAAAACCACAACTTGGCCAACAACAAAAGCTGTAACCGCAAGAGAACAAATGTTAACAGGATTCTCGTGTCCTTGTAATTAAAAAGCATTGCATTTTGCAAAAATTTGAATTGCTCGAGTTCCACTTTTGATTACTTTGGTTTCGCCTTGTTCTTTGCATGAATTCCCCATATCTTAATTAATATTTCCGACACTCATATGAATATGTATCAAAATCTAAATAATGATGTATGTCGAAAGTCTATTAACAATCTGAATAATGCAACTTTTGATTGAGCAACTTTTTCCAATTTGACTCTTTAATAATAAATTATGTTTTAGGATAAAATCTTATGTTGGAATTTATAATAAAAACAACGATTATAAAATTTGAATTTTATTATTTTATAAATCACATTCAAAATATATTAGAAAATAAAAATATAATTCGCCTGGAGAAAGGATATTTTAATTATTATTAAAAAAGAGGTCACAAAAATTTATAAGAAAATTTATATTTTATATTTTCTTATAGAAAAAAATAACTTACAGAATTTAGAAAAGTACTCATTATACTATTTCTGTTTCTGTAAAACTTTATTTTTATGATTTGTTTTAATTCATTTCCTAGTAAAAAAATGCTGCCAAAACACTAATATTTTCCACAATCTGATTGTGTATAGAAATTAAATTTATTGCTTAAGGATGTGACGATAAAAAACACACACGCGCCCACATTTAACACGGTAATTACAGGGTATAAGGATTTGTTATACAAATGCCACCGGATCTCAGTGTCAAGCTAAATTAATTCTTGGCTAAAATGGCAACGTTGCGCCTCCGAATCCGTTATTCGAAACTCTTACAAATTGCTCGACGGCAGTCGGCAGTCGGCAGTTTTTATAGGCGGCTTCAATTCACTTTGTAAGCCATTCTATGGCAATAAAGGCTCAAGTGAGTGCCTCTAATATAAAATTGAATTTAAATAAATGGAGTCGACTCGAGTCGAGGCGAGGCGGCCGTAAAAGCCAAAAGCACGACCCGCCGCGGTGCACACGTTCCGAATCTGATTTGATTTGTTTGCAGTGGAAAGGTATTGAACCTTCCTCCTCCCAATCCCTCCTCCCCCCCCCCCCCCATCCGATGGCCATGCATGGGAAACATTGCGCCCAGCACTTAGCCAACATTTAATATGCAACAATCTTTGGCAGCAGCGAAGAGAAGGCGTGTAATCAACATCATCAGCATCGGCAGCAGCCGAAGTCAAACAGCCCAAGAAGATTACACTGAGAAAAATTGCATATATTGAACTTGATTATATTTTTCAAAAGACAAGTACCTAGAACTTAATTTAAGTACGATTTCAGTAAAGAATAAAAGAAAACTCCTTAAATCAATGCCAGAAAGAAAAATTATGAATTTATTTTAAAGATTTTTTTTGTGTTCATTTTGAGTACATTATTCATCATTAATTTTAGTACGAAATTTTTATCACTGTGCTGTGTAATAAATCGCTATGTAAAAATGTATATGGACTTAATTTATTCATGCCACGCGCGCGATTTGTTGCAAGTTAAGGGCGAATGCCGAACGGTAAGCATTGATTAAAAATGCAGGCAGACTGCACTGCGCCGATTCAGGCTGACTTTTGCCTGCTGCACTCAAGTGGATGGCAACCGTTTATACCAAGCCAAAGTGCTTAGCCAAATTATGCAAATGTTTTTGGCATGTGGCTGATTAGTTGCAGAAATTGTCTACAAATTGGCAGCTTGCCTGCAGACCATGTGGGATTGATTTAGCCAATTAACAATCCGGCAGGTGTTTGTATGTGTGTGTGAGTGTGAGTGTGTATTGTTTGTAATAGCATTTAAGCCCATTCTCATGCCAACAATGTTTTTAATGTTCTTAATGGCCAGAAGCAACATGGTGTCTCTGGCAAATCCATTTGTTCTCTACACATATCTGTGCCGCCCCCATTTGCTGCTGCTGCGGCTCCTGCAACTTTGCCATGTTTACTTGCCTTTGATTGTGTTCTTTTTCAGGTTGTTTTTTAAAGCGCTCAACAAGAGGCACCACCAACAACAACAACAGCAACACAGGTGAGTCTATTTAAGACACAAGATTTAAGTGCACATCCGGAATGAACATGTGTAATTTGAGGCATAAATTAGTGTATTTTTGTTGTTCCAGGTGCTGGTTTGTTTTCGTAAATAAATCACCATAATTGCTTTTTAAGCTTGTTATGAAATTAATTAAAGTAGCACTTTTATTAAGAACAACTTTTAACGAAAACAAACATTGAAATAACATTTTAATTTAATAAGTATATTTTATCTCTGCTCATTAACAACTAATTACTGACTTGTTGTTTTTCGATTTGTCACTATGATTATAAGATTAAACAACTTATAACTACTAACAATAATTATTCAATCTTTTTTGTTGATAAGAAATCTATGTTTAAGTTAATTATAAGAATAACTGAAGCAACTCTTTAATTTAAATAAAAAATATTAGTTTGCTTACAAGAAATTACAGACCCGGTTTTTTGTATTTGATTAAATTAATTTACGATTAAAATAAATAATATACACAAGAATTATTTTAGCTTTGTTTGATCAATAATACATAAATAAATAATAATAATAATAAATATGAATTATGCTTTTAAGGAATGAAAGAATTACTACTAATAATTATTTAATCTTGATGGAAAACTTTAAGTGCTGCAGCAAAATAAATGTAAATTTTCCTGAGTGTATCGATTAATTGGAATATTACTTTTAGCTTCAGTCAATTGGATAAATATTTTTTTAAATTATTTATTGTCTCTATTATTTTGTAATCAACATTAAATTAGTGAAGAAGACCCACATCGTAACGCACAGAAGAAGACACCTCTGACCGCAAAAATATACCCAATCAATACCTGCATTAATTTAGTTCGGCTTATGTATCTATCTACATCTATCTTTAAATGGCAACTGGCAACAAAAACCAAATATTTGCAAAGCAGGAGCTTTACTTGAGTCCTGGTCCTGGCTGGCGTCTGTATCCTGCGGCTTCTTAAAGCGCTTTCTAAGGACTTTATGAAAATGTAAGCTCTGTTTTTGTATTACACTGGCTGGTGTACGTGTGTGTGTGTGTATAAGTGTGTGCTAGTGTGTGTGTGTGTGTGTGTGTGTGGTTGTGTTATCGCACACATCGCCTGATTATCGTGTGACAATGTGAACGCAAAATTAAATCAGCATTTTCGCCTTCTTACAACCCCCCCAACCGAGAATGCGAATTTGTGTCTGTCTATCTGTCTGTCTATCTGTCTGTCTGTCTGCCTGTCTGTCTGTCTTCCTGCGTGTGTTTGAATGACTGTGCGTGCTTGTGTGTATGTGTGTGTGTGTGTGTGTGTCTGTGCCACATCTGTAAAGGTCCGCAGCTAAGCAGAAGTTTTGCTTCCAACTGTTAAATACATATCCTGCCAGCTCCCAACTGGTTGACTCATGTCTTGCCCCATTCAAAATGTCCTTGCCACAGCAGGCACAAAATGTTCTTGTTAACGTTTTCTTCTTCTTGCCGTTGAGCGAGATAGAGAGACTAAAGTGTGAATTTGCCTTTCGCATTGACTACCGGAAGTCTCTAGGGAATTTGCCGTACTTTCGGTGTACGCCGTACATCGAATAACATATTATAGCAATTATTTGAGTAGGTCTCGCCTCAGCCAGTTTTATAATTAGATTTCTGAATTTCGTATAATTGGAGAGGTGTAGTTATAAAAATGTTTATCTAAAATTAAATATGTAAATGAGAGGCAAGAAGACAAGCAACGTGTGGCAATATTCAATATTTTCGAATAAAGGGACTTAATCTAAGACTTAATCTTCCACTTTTACAATATTTGTCGCATTCTTCTCGCTTTATACGTTTAGTACTTGAATAAAGAATATATTTTTCATTTTAAGTTTTCTAAGATTATATTTGTATTTTTTTTACTTTTACGAATTTCAATTATTGATAAGGGCACAAATTTTCAATATATTTTCTTGGTAAATTTCTCGACAACAAAATGTTATTATTTTGAATATTTGAACCATAAGAAAAAAACTTTTTTTTTCTGAGTTCACGTGGAGTCGCTTAAGTGAATTGCTGCAGCAAATGCTCATATTGTATCTGACGGCATTCCTATCGCCTTGCCACCTGCTACGCAATATAACAAGTCCATTATGCCACACTCGGAGCATCCTGTGTCGCACAAATTGCACAAATTCAATTTCGATTATTTATGTGTGGGGTTAATTCGAATGTGAAAATAAGACACAACTTGGGGCAGCAACAAGAGGCACCCACAGCACCTTCTGCATCCTCGCTTAAGCTGCCAACACCTGTGCAGAAAATATTTCTATTTTTTGTATATATGTACATATATATATATATTTTTTTTTTTTTGTGGCACGTGCATTGCATTCTTTTTGTGGAAGAACACATTTCCACGTATTTATTTGAAACTTGTTGGATGCCACTTTTTTTGGAGCGCTTTATGCGCTTTTTACAGTGTGTGCATCCTTTTTTGCAAGTGGGCTTACAATTTTACCTTTGATTGCATTAGACAAAAATGTTACCTGACCACGTCCAAAACAGATATATACAAACAATGGGTTTTACCGGGCTGCACAACATCTAAGTCTCTGTGAAAGCTTGACAATGCTGTAGGGGCAAAGTTTTCACTTTTGCTATACCCTATAAAACATGACAAAAATAAAGGGTATATTAAAGTTGTGGAACAAGCTTAAATTTTTAAATCGATAACTATAAAATATCAAAATCAGATTATTTTTGAGCATGCTTGGAGGCTATAAAAAATAAGGGCATGTTTAAATTATTAATTTAAATAATCAGAGAGAAATTCTAAACTAAATTTTAAAAAATGCTTTAAATTTAATAAACACAAAATTGATAAAAAATTAAATCTGCCTTGGATGTGATAAGATTGTTAATGTGCATATACATATATATAATTAACTATCTATGACTTTAAAGGGTATCTTCTAGTCGTACAATCTCCATTTTGAAACTTCTCTTGCTTGCTTTTAGTTTTGTTGCCTATCCCAAATAGGATGTGAGAATATATATCAAAGTGTAAAATGATCCAAGGTATCCCAGGGATTATGAAAGGGGCTATGTATTTATAGAGAATTACTACTGTATGTGTATGTATGTGTATGTGCATATATGTACACAGAGTATCTATAAGTCGTACAATCTGAAATGGAGCACTCTTGCCTGCTTTTAGTTTGGTTGCCTTTGCCCTGTGGGCTTGTCTTTGTTAGCCGAATGCTTCCAGCCACCTTTTGCTGAAATGACCTTCGGCTTCTCTTCAATTCACACTTAGATTACCAGAGTCGGCTTCAGCCAGCTGCTTGCCTCAAAACAAAAACGAAAAAAAAAGGAAAGGAGAAAATCTTGTGTTGCCTTCGGGTTGCTGGGTCCGCAAATGGATGACCTCAGGTCCGAGGGGCTTATCTCAGGCAATACATTATGAGCACGTACACATGTGTGTGTCTGTGTGTGTCGTATGTTGTATGTTGTATGTTGCGGGTACATATTGGGGCAGTGTACAGAGATGGGCCGTCATTGGGTTGGCTTAATGCATCGATGGCCAACAGCATTTGAAAAATAGCGTTGAAATTTATTTTTGGTATGTTTCCAAGTGTCCTTATGGGATTTACACACTTGCTCGGAATTTGACAGTTTGCACTTCATTTAGTCCTCTGACTTGAGTGTGTCATTCGCCCAAATATCCGATGTCCATTTTCAAAAAAAAAAAATCTAACCTCCTCCACCCCTCACCCCCATCCAACAAACAGCCTCTCTGCAATCTAAAAGTTATAGTGAAAGAGGCACAAGTTGACCACGAGTTCAACTCATTTGCCGGCGACGAGACCAATTTTCTTAGGAACGCCCTCAAATTTTCTCTCTCTCTGGTTGTTTTTATATGAATTTATTGGTTTTGTGCACATCTAAGTGGATCAGCTTTCGTTATTATATTTTGTGTGCGCCGTTATTCAACAGAATTCCATATTGTTATGCAATACAGAGCACATATAGCACTGCTTAAATTGCTTTTGGCCTTTGTTTAAGCATTAAAGTGTTGTGCCAAACATTTTGTTGGAAAAGGAAGAAGATTTTGCCGAATTTTGTAAAGGGTTTTCTTAATCAATATTAATATTTATTTATTGATTTATCATTATTAATGATTACTAATTCAGGCCTCGAATTAATTGATTTAATGGAATAAGCCTTCAGGCAAAAAAAATTTCGAAAATAAAACAAGTTGGAACGTGGTCTAGCATTTTTTTTTCCAATTTTGAAGGGTGTTACTAGCAATATATATATAAAATTTGGTGACTCTATAGGTCGAACCTTCAGAACGCCATAACTTCGTCAAAACTCAACGCATTTTCAAAAGCAAGAGCATTTTAATCATAATTTGGCCTCTAGATCAATCGTACATTTAAAATTGAAAACGTGATTTTCGGTCGGAACATTAGTGAAAATTATAGTCCGAAAATCGGCAGATTCTGGTTGCGTCGGTAGTCGGAGGTGGGCGTGGCATATGATCTTTGAAGGACATCGCTAACAACCTACCAACCAAAATTGGTGACTGTATCCATAAAATTGGGAGAATTTATCGATTTGCGAAAATCGATTTTATCGATTGACACTTTAACTTCTAAGGGCACTTTCAAGTGTATGTTCAAGGTTTCAAGAGTCTAACTCTAAGGGTGTCGAAGAAACATCCGTTCATACAGACGGACGGACGGACGGACATATAGCATACACTGCACAAACCCAATATACTATCATACCTTCGGTATCATAGTATAGAAGGTCTTCAAATTCACGCAATTTTTACTTTCAACAAAAATTACACTTGAGCAATCCAATTAAACTTGGTAATAAGCCTGCTGGCAATGTCTGAAGTTGGAATTGGGTTAAATGAGCGTAAAAATAGATATTTTATAATTATGGAACCATAGAAATATTTACATTTTCCCCTCTTTGTTCAAGTTCACATTAATTCATCATAATGGGCATAAATTCGATGACACTGCAAATTACGATGGCAGCAAGTTAAGCCAAAGTTTGAAAAGCTACCAACTTTTCGCAAAATTGAATCATTGGTCTCTTGCGGAAAATCAAACTAATTAGCGGAACATTTCCATAATAATGTATATTTAATACAGTTTGATGAGTCGCCGAATCGCGAACATAATAAAGTTAATAATGGAAATGATATTTCAGTTTGTCAGAATAAAGACCAAGTTGAGAAATTTTTTTGGATGGGGTAGCAATATGCGGCAACGGAATGATTCAGTTCTTTTTCTTCATATTTTATATATTTATATATATGTATAATATAATATATACATATTTATATATATGTATATATAATATATATGGCAATTTTAGTTCAAGTAGCAAAGGGTGTGCTTTTAGTTTATAGTTTATAGGATAGTTTACCTTTACAAATATTAAAATATTAAAAGAAAGGGAACATTTTGAAACTTTCTAGTAAAATAAGTCAGAAAATATTTATTTTTATTTTTTTAAGTAAAATAAGAAGTTTATTCTTTAAATTCTATATTACTTGACTTGTGTAGAAAATGCAATATTTGTTTTCTCAGTGTACACATAAAATATAGTTCATGCTGAATAAACACAGAATGTGTATCACAACTAAGAAAATGCCTTGGGGCGTGTATATAATGACAAATGCTAACGGTATTTTATGAACTTGTGAGATACACACATGTTGGCATGCATGAGATGGCCAAATAGCATCTAAGAAGTTTGCCTGGCTTGGCCTGGTCTGGCCATTTGGTAAAATCAAAGTTGTGACCCGCAACTGTAATGGGCTTTTATTGCCGTTGGTGTCGTTTGGCAAAACCCTCAACTCAAAACTGAAAAACTCAGGCATTGACTTTCTAGCACGAAACTTTGCCATTTGGCTCGAAATGCTTTTAATCTGACAACAAAGTTGCTTAGCAGCTGGGAGTGCTAAGCCAAAACTTGCTGTTAAATTTTCTGTGGAAATGTTTCCCAAAACAAAAAAAAAAAAAAACAATTTAAGTTGTCCTTGAACTGGATGAAAGGATATATTGTTTTTGCTGGTAGGTATAGAGTTTTGTGTGTGCATTTAAAAGAAATCCAATTTCAGTTTGTTTTGTTTCGTTTAACAATGTGAAAACAACTACAGGTTTTTATGTGCACTAACTTCTTTTTACGCAGCAAAACGAATCGAAACAAAACGGTTGAGGACCATTTAAGAGTCCCGAGTAATGTTAGGGATGTAACGATGTGTATAAGTAAAACTCAAGTGTTTGCCAACAGTGCTTATAGTCTCTTCAGACAAGCCTTGCATAAATCTCTCTTAAGGTCTTAAGGTCATCACGAGCTGTTTACAGATACTGGCCTAAAGCAAACTTGGCTGCCAAAAAGGAAAAAAAAAACAATATTCAAAAATGAATGCTTCGCTGTCAAATAGGAAAGTGGAACATTTTTGCATTTTTTTTTTTTGTTTCTCTTTTTACTCTCAATAAAAATTAATTAGCGCTGCGAGCCTGAAATGTTTGCCTTAATTATGACGCCGGCCCAAAGCGTGGGCCAAAAAAAAATCAATATGGCAGTCAAGCTTTCTTGGCGGACCCAAAAAAACGTTAAAGAGCGACGCGTTTAAAATATAAAATGCGACATTGTCAGGCTTAAAGTGGTTTTTCATTTAATCCAGCCACTGAAGACCCTAAAGCGGTAAGCTCCTCAAAGTATTACGCTGGGGGATTTGCATCTTTGCAATTGCAAGATTTTTGAATTTATGTAAAACCTAGAGAAATGAAATTATTCCTCATTTTATCACACTTTTTACTTTTTTTTTTTTTAAATTAGCAGAGCAATTGAAATGTAGAAGTTTCTCGTTTTATTTTATTATTAATTTTAGCGGCACTGTCCGTGTCCAATTAAAAGCCATGAAAATATTATAATTCTTGTGCTATGCACTCAAAAAAAAATTCGGAAAGTTTGAGTTCAGACTAAGAGTGCTAAGACTTATAACTTCTTATAATTTTCTGAATAATTCTTAAAGATTTTTAATTATTTTGATAGCACTAAATTCGAAATCAGATTTGGTACTTTCCTAAAAAAATAACTCATATCATATCTATGTTCCAAAATATAAACTAGTAATTTTTAGAAATTTGACAACAATTTTTTGTGTATACAATTTATTATATATTTAGAAAAATTTAAAAAGAAATTGAAATTATTCAGCAATGACAGAGTTTTTCTCTGAGTGTTAAAACTCTTGGCAGCCGGTTGCTGGATGACTGAATTTGAATATCTAATTACTGTTGGGCCGAGAGGTCTTTTGTATACAATAAATATATATAAGCAGTACATAAAACGAGGGCACAGATGACTTCGATAACGATAGGCAGAGACTTGTGGGAAAATATTAAACGCTGTGCGATGGCAGATCAAACAGATTTTCCTGGCGGTCAGGTAAAAATAAGTAAATTCAAAGCAATGGAAATCTTTGAGGCCCAATCAGTTTATCGATTTAATGCTGGCTGTCATAAAACGCAAAATGTGAAACTCGCCCCCAGCAGACAAAACAACGAAAAAAAAAAACAGGCGCAGGATGGGGACTGGCTGTACTCCTTTTTCACCTCCTCCTCCTTCTACTCCTTCTGCTCCTTTGTTACCCTTTTCGAGTTGCGTTCACCGAGGCTATAAAACTTCTTCTCACCATGGCCGGTGACCTGCGCACCGTTGCGTTTTACACAATGCGGGTGGAGGACATTATTTGTCCCCCTCTCCCTTCCTCATGCTGCTCCTGCAGCCACACCGTTGACCCTCAACCTCAACACTCAACCAGCAGCTTGAATCGTTTTCCAACAGAAAACCTAATACATTTTTTATACCTAATGTGAGTCATTTTAGAAAATTCGATGCTGTGCTGAATATCTCCAGCCTGGCGGCAAATGTGAAAGGATATTTAAAGGTCATGCAACGGATGCTACCTTGAACCTTAAACTCGTCCAGGAAGCAGCCGGTGGGGTCCGTCCGATAAGCACACTCTCTATTTATTGATTGACCATCACTCTTACCCAGTTGCGAGTAATTGAAAAGTTAAGGCCACATTCAAGTGATTTGTTAATATTATAAACTCCGTAAACATTTGCTCCTGGGGTGTCCTGATTATGATAAGGAGCATAGAGGAAATATTGCCTGACTGAGGACGCTAAATTAAATCTGTCTAACGGCGACACCAGGTGCTACACAATATAACGCTATGCGTCTCTCCCTCCGTGTGTATCCCCCCTCTTAGATCCAGGCATACACTTAATGATTTATTGGCCATATCTTGAATGCGTGGCAGTCTCAAATTTCATAAAAGCCGTCGTTTCATGGCTAAAAAAAGAAACAATGTTTCCATAGGACAGCTTTTATTTGCGGCTACCACAAGAATCCGGGCAAAAGCAATTCAGTTGAAGGTACACCTTCCTGAAATTATATTCATCGGGATAGCTTATTTTATGATATAAGCCTTATCATTATTCATAAATGTAAATAAATAACAAAGAATAAAAATAATTCAAACAACATCTTCTTTTGTATTACAAATGAAGCATAAGTAAAATTAAAGTGAATTATTTGATTTTTTAAAACTAATTAATTTCAATTTAATATATTGGCTTTACTTCTTGCTTAAATAATTAATAGTATTTTGTGGCTTTTTTAATTTATTAATGTTTAAATGCAACACTAAAGTATACTTTATTTTCCTTGGCTGCAAGCTGATATTTAACTTAATTTAATTTAACAAGTAAACTTTATTTCCTGCAAAGGTATATCTTTTGTGAATTTATTCAATTCAATATAATTTTACAAATAAAATAAAATTCCAGCAAATTCAATTTATAAGTTTATAAGTTTCATTTGACAAATAAACTTAATTTCCTGCATAAGTATTAACCATTATTTTGTGTGGTTTTATTCAATTTATAAATGCTTATTTTTGCTTTGTAATTTGAATTATATAAATTTAAATTGAATGAATATTCACTTTTATGTGCTTTTTCATCTACATAAATGGATTTCGTTGTCGACACTTTTAATTAATTTTCGCTACTTTTTTTTGGGTCACGACGAATTGGGTTGCAATTTAAATGATGTAATTTGATTTTAGTTCAACGTGGCCAAAATAATTTTTCCATTTGTGGCACAGATAATTCGGTCACATGGAAATTGGCATTTTAATGTCATTTTTAGAAGAGTGGTTCAGCCAGTAGTCGACATCGTGGAAGCTCCAGTTTTGAAAGCTGGCACGTTGCCAACAAAATGCACTTGTATTTTATACGGAGACCAACTCGCATTTGAACAATTCGAACTCAGATTGGATATGAAAGTGCAGTTCAATTGGAATGCAATATATTGAATATTTGTTAAGATACATGCCTGCAATTGACCGCTGCGAATTGTGGCATTCAACAGCAGCACTTGCTTGAAATTATTTTATACACATCGATTTTTGTGGCAGTTCTCAGGTATTTGACTGGGAGAGTGTAGCAGGAACCAGTTCACGGATATTAAGTCGGCTATAAAAGATGCCAGTGGTAAAAAATAATTTTCTATTTTAGCTCTTGGAACTGACAAGTTGCTATGCAACTGACAAAGAGCTCAATTCAGCAGAGTGACTTTTCCTGCACTGTAAACAAAAGTTTGCGCTCACAAAAATTATAATAAAGTAATTTTATAAAATAAAAAAATTGTTTTGGAAAAGATGAAATGATTTTTTCCACAGGAGATTCATAGGAAAAATATCTACTCCTATAAATATAAATGCCTTCATTGTTTCCCACATTCACTGTGATATTTTTTTAAAGTGTAGTTTCCATGGTGCATTTCTATTTCAATTTGCTTCAATGCTCCGTAGACAATGCAAAATGTTGTGGAACTCGGTCAAGTGTTTTACATTTATTGTGTGTGCGTAATTTGAGTTGCAAAGTAATAAATTGAAAAGAATCAACTTGCTTTGCGCATAAAAAAGAGGGAATTGCTGTCCAACAGGTGAGATTATTATTAAAGTGAACAAGTTTTCATAAATCAAAGAATCGACAAAGTGAAACGGAATTAACTACCTCAATCCAAGGATGCCACAGTGAAAACGCCTACATACATATTCATACACACACACATACACATGTGTGTGTGTGTTTTTTTATGGCGTGATTTATGCGTATTTGCTTGCGCCAAAATACCGTTAAGGCAGCTCCGAAAACAATTCAATGGGGAAAATTTAAAATTTATGTGCTTCCTTATAAATTGGAAAACTTTGTGTATATATATATATATATATATATATATGTGTGTGTGTGTGTGTGTGTGTGCGTATGCTTGTATAATGCATATTAATATGTGTGTATCCTGCTCTTTGATGTTCAGCTTCTTCGCTCCTGCATTGATTTTGAGACTCGTTTTTTGAGGCCGTTTAATTTGCCTTGGCTTAGCATTTGGCTTCATGACAATTTGAGGTTAGATTGAAGTTAAAGCATGCCTGCAGCACCTTGTCATTGATTTGGTTAGCTTTATGCCCCTTGTATCCTGTTCAGACGTGCCTAAATGCGACCCGGTTTCCGTTTCCGTCTCCGGCGTGGCCATTTGTTTTTTCTTTCTTTCTCGCATTCATCGCCATTCATAAATTTGTATTTGGTTAACATTTGAAATAGAAAAAAAACTATTTTTATATTGAGAAATCAATATTAAAGAGTTTTATAAATGATGTAAGGTATTTGTGTAAATGACTTTATATTGTTTTAAGCCATTTCTTTGCCAAGCCTCTTCGTACGTCTTGAGAAATTTGTAATGAAATTAAGCAAAATAAAGAACAATCAGTTATTCTGCCATATGCGTGGGACTGTCTGTCTGTGTGTGTGTGTGTGTGTGTGTGTGTGTGTATATATATATGTGTGTGTGTGTGTGTGTGTGTGTGTGTGTGTGTGTGTATGGGAGCGTGTCGCTTGCAGTTAATCGAATTTATTAGTCCTGCCATTTGTTATCAACCCAACAAAGTGTACACTCTACAGGCCATCCAACAAATCTTTCCCTCTCTCTCTTTCTCTTTCTCTATCCCTCTCTTTCACTCGCTGTCGCTCAAGCGCCAACAATAGGTTCATGAAATTGCCAATGGCTGTTTGACGGTGTGTGCGTACACTAAGAGAAAACCTTTGTTATAAATTCGAATCGAATTTCAATTTGTTTTGTTCTTTAAATAATTAATCAGTAATTTCTTTACATTAATTTTAGCTTAAAAGTTATAACAAATTCAACAGAAAATTTTATATAAATATCAACAATTATTCTAGAGTCGAGTGCAAAGTTTAATTTGTAGCATTTCTTAACTCGACACTAGACACGAGTTATTCAAATATTAACTATATTTGTATGCTGAGTAATTGGTATTTATCTTTATGTATATTTATTACAAAATAATTTTAAAAAATTATTATAAACATTTTTTAATATTTAATGTGGACTATGAACTCCCCCACACAATTAGAAAAAGATCTTAAAAGTATTTAAGTGAAGAATGGAATTTTAAAATAATATAATTCTTTTAGTTATATTTACATTTTAAATTAGTTTCTGAAATGTGAATTTCCTATTTATTCATATATGTATATATATATATATTTTTTTTTTTTTGTATTGAAAATTCCTGTGTTTTTTTTTCAGTGTGTACGTTGAAAGCTAGTTGCCCGGCAAAGTCGCTACGCTAATATTTATGACCATGTCCTTGCGGCATTTGTTAGCGGACATGCTTCGTTTCGCGTATGTGGCCAACCACATGACTATATACGATATATAACACAGCCATCAGCTTTGTCTTTATCATTGTCGTTAGTACGAATATTAACAGGAAACCTTCCCTTTGACCCCACCCGAACACACGCACATGCCAATAATTCAGGTGCCATTTGACGGGACGAAGGCATTTAAATGGACTGTCTAGTTGAATGCATATATATATATATATATATATATATATATAAAATGTTTATGACAGGCCAAGTGGCACGTAGCGAACTTTGACCTTAAGCGATGCAAGTAATTAATATAACTCGACTACAGATTATTGACTTTAAAAGTCCCTTCAGCTAAACTATAGCAACGAATCAAATCGATTTTAAAAGACAATGTAATCCTTGACATGGATTGACCTTTAGATAAATTCTAAATCTACGTTTAGATACTAATTTTTAGTACTTGGAAAAAGTACCATTTCATTATTTGGAAGCTAATTTTTCACCCAAAAATTATCGTAATATTAAATTTGAAGAAGAAATTTGCATTTAATCTGATTGTTTTAGATTAATTCTAAATCAATATTAACATATAAAATTTATGAAACTACCTATTTAATTTGAAATGCTACCAATCTGTGTTTTTAAGTAGAACCTTCTTTTGAAATACCCATACGGATACGGCTATTACAAATTCAGAGCCACATTCAAATATTCATAGAGCCGCACACATAAGTAGACAATGGTTGTTCCATTTTATTTGCGAGGCGTCAATGTCAGTGTCCTTGTGTCCTTGCGTCCTGCCACATATGCCTCTGTCTCTCCGCCCCCTGTCCATGTGTCTGTCTGTCTGTCTGTGTGAGTGTCCGTGTTTTGTGTTTTGCTTTGTTGTTTTGTGTGCTTTGTGCTATTTATGCTGTTCACTTGTTGGTCTGCAAAAAAAACTGAAGCGAAAAGTAGAAAACAAAGTCATCGTTGAAATAGCTCGTAATTTCATTATTCAAATACAAAAAGCACAAATGAATAGTATACATAATATGTGTGTCTGTGTGAATGCCAGCTCAAAGAATACAAATGACAGACTGGCTGAATGACTGAATGACCAACTGTGCCTCATTTGTTATCTTTGATGCACTCACATATTAATTTGCTGCTGCATTCTCTGCGTCCTTTCTCTGTTGTTAACTGTTTTGCCTTTTTTGTGGCTGTTTTTATTTCCATAATTGTTTTTTTTTTTTATTTTTTTAGCAACTAATGAAATCCGTTTAGTGTTGCGACAAAGGTACAATTAACTTGGTTGAGTTTAGGTGTGCTTTGTTATGTTTCTTTGTTCGTAATTTTACCAAGGTTTTGGAATGCCGTAAATGCTATTCTAAATTTCTTCCCTTATATACAATTTTTAATTTTTGGCTCTTCCACAAAAAAATATAGAAAAGCGTAGACTATTTTTAAAGTACGTGCAGCACGCAACTTTAATTAGTTGACTTATTAAGGATTAAACTATCTTTAAGCACGTAAGTCAAGAGAACTCGACCAACAGATACGCCAATCCCAAGTCCGTACCTATCATGAGTGGTAATTATTTTTAAAATTCAACTCATTTTCAAAAACAGGTGTTTTTATAATTTCTTGACCTTTGGCTCGGTATTATATTACAAATTGAAAACTCCAATTTTGACTGAAATTTATGTTGAAAGTTTTCACTAATCGGAAAGAGATTGCCAATTTGTACTGTGATTTTGTATCTTTTGTTTTTAAACTAATAAATATATTTAAAGTACTATCGGAATATTATTTATTGAATACAAAATCGGTCGATGCTTTCTAGATGTATCCCTAAAATGATTAAAAGATTATAAAGACTACTGGACCGTAGCCGAACTGTTTTGTCCTTTCTCTTTGGACTTATCCGCTTTCGTCTATTCATTTTAAACCCAAAGCATTCATTATGCTAATTTTATTAATCTGTGAATACCACAGCTTTTATCAAATTGCTTTTCGTGCCTCATCAAGCATCGTCATTCATTATTTACGCTTTCACTTACTCTCTTTCCTTATGTATCTCTCCTTCTATCTCTGTTCCTCTCCAAGTGTCCTTGACTATTTGTAGTTCTCCATCTTCTTTTGGTTATGCCTCTTTAGTGACCTTCTTTGGCATTGCGGTTGGCGATTTCATTTCTTTTCACGACTTTTGATTATTTTTGCAGCAGAATTTATAGCCGAGCATTAATAAATAAGTATTCCAGGCAACTTTTGAAATTTAATTAGCTGTTGAAATGCTTTCAGTTTACATAGCTTAGCCGGAAATTCGACTACTTAATGTATTTTAAAATGCAGACCGAAAATTATGATTTCGCTGAGAGATTTGTTACCAAGTTCTTAAACAATTTATGTAAGCTTGAATGTTTCTCCAGAGAACTGGAACAGATTTCGATTAGACAATATAACTATAACTAATCTGCGCATCTAAATTAACTTAGTCCTTAGTGTTTTATCCTTCAACCAGGGATTAATTATCGAGGAAGGAAAGAAGGACGACATCAAATGCGTATAAGATAAATTAACTTATTGACCTAGTGTGCAGAGTGCACACAAAAAAATTATACATTTGATTAAAAAACATTGACATTAGATCAGAGAAATAAGATTCTGTTTGGCGTAAACAACTTTTTTTTTAATTTACACTCAATTAAACTCAATTTTAAGTATACAAAATAGTTACGAAATTTTTATTAAAATAGTTTTTTTTTATTAATAAATGGTTTTAAGCACATATTTTGGCCCGGTGTAGCTTTACTTGAATCGTTGCAAAGGTAGACAGCATTTTCAGTGTAACTAGTAATTAATACTGGCCCATAACATGTTGTAAGTTTTCGCATCCAAAAGCGGAAGCCGGAAACAGTCTTTACGAGTGCTTTGCATGAAAGTTTCAAATCACTTGATTAGCAGCAATTAATTTGCTTGCCGCGTAAATCACTCAAAAAAATGACTAACGAGGATGATGATGATGGCGTTGATGATGATGATGATGATGATGATGATAATGATGATGTTGTTAAATATTGTATGTGCATTTACTATTAAATTCTGTGTTGATTTTGACTTGTGGGACTTGTTACATTCAACGGGTGTTAATAGCTCGTTAGCGTGTCTCGCAGCTAGTTGTTTGCTGGCTGACTGGCTGCTCGCTCGTTCAATTTGTGGCTAATAGGATTGTCACTGACACACACACATACATATCTACGTCTTCTCACATGTCAAATGGTTAGAGAGAGGGGGTAGTGGTTTGGCTGGCCCATCATTCATGTAGCTCAAACAATTGTGTTATCGGACAAGTGAATTTGTCATGCTGCTAATGTAGAAACAAAGTCAATGCTAACAAACAAATGCAAGAGAGAGGGGAGAGAAAGAGAGAGAGAAAGACCAACAACCAGCGAAAGAGAATGATATGAAGCGAGCGTGTGAGGATGTCCATTCAGTATAAAGGATTTGAACAGCAAAATTTGCATGGCCTTGCTTTACTCGGGACAATTCGGAATGCTGCCCCAAAACGTTTTAGCAGCCATCAGGCGATGGACAGGAAGTGCTCTCAATTTGAGTCAACCACAAAAAAGCATTTCCGCTTTTGCATTTCATTCAACAAGTCATGAACGGTTTCTATATTTTTTTTACTTTGTAATTGAATATGTGTTCTTCAGGCAATTCATAAAAAATGTTTGAATTCCAATTAGACTATTTTTTGCTACATTAACTACAACACTCTTATCACTTAAAGATAAATTTTTTGTAGTGCTTTAGTTAATTATTGATAAGTGCAAAGCATTGCTCAAATTTGCCATACTAATGTATTTCCAATTTTTATCTTATTTTGTTGATTTGTGTTTTTATATATTTTCAAATGTGTGTACATAGAAACAAATACATAAATATAGGCCTCTTTGCGTTCAGAATAATTTCCAGTAATTGCGCACGCCTATCTCTCTCCGCTCTCTCTCTCTCTATCTCTTGTGATGTTGTGTGCTTAGAAAGGTTGGCTCGCTCAGTGGGTTGGTTTCTGTACGATATTGAGCGGCGCTCATCGCATCGCCTCTTTAGCTCAGTGGTAGAGCGTTGGTCTCGTAAACCAAAGGCCGTGAGTTCAACCCTCACAGGAGGCAGTGGTGAAACTTAGTTTTTTAAATTTATTTTTAAGCGTTTAACCATTTTTATATGCGTATTTCGTTAATTATTTAAAAATTTGTAATTTTTCAAGCCAAAATATGCTTGAATTTATTCGGTGGTTTTGAAGTAGAAGCATTCCCACTGCGCATGTCGATTCTGTATGTACTAATACGAAAGATCTTTGAAGAGTGTTGCTATCTTTGTTTGTCATTCATTATCACATTTCTGTTCTACACGTCAGAATTTGTATTGTTCATTCGGCAGCGCTCTGGTCAAAGCCTCTTTAGCTCAGTGGTAGAGCGTTGGTCTCGTAAACCAAAGGCCGTGAGTTCAACCCTCACAGGAGGCAACAAAAGTAAAAGTCAAATTTTTTGTTTTACTTTTTTTTTCAATTAAATAATATTAATACAAAATTTAAAACATGATTAATGTTACGTCAATATGTGAAATCTTATGGCATACTTTTAATACCAAATTCGTTTAATATGACAATAATGATTGTTTAAAATATTTGGATCATCAGTGGCTCCACTTGGTGAAAAACGAGAGTGTGTTGGGCATAAATAGTTTCTTAGGCTCAATTATTTTCCTCAACTGTTGTTTTATGACCAACATCCACAGCCACACACTCAAGCACACACACATTTAGGCTGATACATATGCGAGAACATTGGGCACGTGTAGGCCTTTAAAACTAACGGCAAATAAGAGTTGTAAGTAGGGTTTCGGACTGTTCTATATGCTTGCCTCGTAAAAACAAATATGTCTGACCAATGCCAGTGCCCTTGCAAGTGTAAGTTTATGCCCAAGTATGTGTCTCTGTATGTGTGTGTGTGTGTGAGTGTGTGTGTGTGAGTGTGTGTGTGTGAGTGAGTTCGTGCTTAACACACGCAATGACATTTGCTGTGCGTCGGATGTGGGGTGTTTGTGACGCCATTAAAACCGGGAAGTAGAAGTAAAAATAAATTCAAGCATGCGAATAAATCAGTAAATACCAAGCCTCAACTTTAATATATTTACATATGCCACTAGCCAGCTGAGGGAATTCCGTTCCCGGCTGCAAATTAATCCACGGATATACGAATATGTTGGGAATTAATTGCTTTCATTTGGTTTTCTTTACGGTCACATGTAAATTTTGCTCGAAAACAAAGTTAAACTTATTAAATTCTATATGACAACTAATCCATCTTATACATATATCCCAGTGGAATAATTTTAATATTTTTGTTGCTTTTTTTTTAATTAATAACTAAAAGTGTCAGAGTGCGTAATTCATCAGTTATGTTTTGACGCCATTTAGGCCTTATTTGAGCGATGGATTAAAGGCAAACGTGACGCTTTTGACTTTTCAATTAAAAAGTTGCCCGATGCCATTAAGTCGGGGGGCGACATTAAGACCCAAATTAAGCTCATCATGTTAGCAAAGTACATCTTACCGGGAATACTCGGCCAGCAGCTTAGGCTTTGGAGCTCACATAAGGACATAATGAAGTATCCATCTTGACATTGAGCGCGAAGGGCTTTGCCGTAAATTAATGCGGTATTTGCGGCCCAGAGAAGAGTAGGCCGCATGTTCCACAAAAAGGGCTAACAAAGCGTCAGATGAAAATGTGCTTATTTTCTACCCACTTTTTGGAGCTAAATGAATTGACATAAATTTAAAGAGACTTGCGCCTCGACCTAGTCAAAATTCGTATTTATGAATTAATAAGGCAGCTGATGGAACCTTGTGCTCGGCATTAGCCTGCCACAAGCTTAACGTGCGGAAAGGTCCTTGTGGCAGAAACTAATTGAAGGTGACAGTTTGACTGACGCAGTTGAGAAGCCCCTTTTGCTGATTCTCAAGCTGTTGCTCCTGATAATGATGACAGACGTAACTCGGAACAACACGAACGGTTTGAAGAGCTCCACAGAGTGGTATGAAAATTTGCTCGAGGCAAAGACATCAACTCGCTGCTGGCCAAATCAAATCAAAGGTAATTTAGCGTAAAAGACAAAAAGCCATCATTTCATTTCCATTCTGGCAAGAGACTGTCTTATATCCTGTCTTGTCTTCCCCACGTCTGCCAGTCACTAAGTCTGTCTGTATTCTAAAATTGTGGGCGTGGCATTGCTGCACGTCATTGACATATACAGTCAAATGTGCCTAAGTCGAAATGAAATACAATTTATATGCACAGAAATCTCTAGAGAAATTTTCAGAGTTTCCTATCCGAATTGGGAATTGATTCAGCTGTTTGTGTTGCTTATTTTCATGTTTGTTTGACTGATACCAAAAATTATCTGCTTATATATTGATTGATATATTGTTAGGCAGTATTTATTATAGACATTACTGGGAAATATTTATTATTATTAAATTTGAGATTGTATATATTTGAGTGTGCAGTAGATCTAAGCATAATAAAAGCAGTTTATATGTATTTTGAAATGAAATATAAATGTGTCTGGCAGATACCTGAAATAACTTAATTAAATATTGCTTGGTAGGCAATAAAAAGGCAATGATTATTTTAGGCAATATATGGTATTATTAAATTAGAGATTGTGCATAGGCAATTTTTAGAGCTGTACTAAATTCAAATAGTTGACATATTTAAATATTTGTCTGTAGTTTATGGTAACTCTAAACTGCAATATTTCATTGGATATTCTGTAAAATGCATAATTGTAATATTAATATTGAAATTATTATAAATGATTGAAATGTACAATAAAATGTATATAATTTTTTTTATTATTACAAATGTTTTCATCTGTAAAATTGTGCTCGTTTATTTATTTTCTTTTATTTTTTGTTAATTATTCTCAAAGTCGAATATTGTTTTGGCAGCTCAGTTATAGAAGTACAACTGTATGCGTAAATCTTTTTTTCTTACTTGTCTGTTTTTTATACCCTCGTTGAGGGTATAGGAAGATATATATATAGGTATATCTAATTTTTTTTGCTGCACGCTTTGCATATTGGGTTCGGTCCTGGGCTGATAGTCAATAAGCAGAACCCAACCAAAAATGAGAATAAAATAAAGTATAGGAATACGTGAGACGTGCCAGGTAGAATGCTTAGTATGCAGGTGGCGACTGGTCCAACCCCCCACACCCACACACACACACACACACACACACACACACACACACACACACACTGACTGCTTAGTTGGCCCTTGTCTGGCCAGATTTAAAGACGATTGCATTTGCTCCTTGTCTTTGCACTTTGCCCCATTTGCTTTGACTTGTTTGTGAAGCATACTTCAACACACACACCCACACACACCTACACACACACACACACACACACACGCGCGTACTATGAGAAGAAAGCATTTGCCTTTTCTCGTTTAATTTCAACATTTTTTTGTACTCGTCATCGTTGTGACTGCCACTGCCACTGCCACTTCTGCTCCTGGCTGAGGGCAGAACGCGTGCCGCCAAAAGGAATTGAAGTGAGCCCTTTGTTTCTTACCCGCTCACTCATTGCCTGTCCCGCTCTCTGGATGAGTGTGTGTGTGTGTGTGTAAGTAAATGATTGTTGTTGCCTGCCTTGAATTTAAACAAATGCGGAATTGTTGTCGCTGTTTTTTATTCAAAGGTCGCAATTCATTCATCATCATCTTGCCTCTCCAGTTATTTACATTTTTTTCTTCTCTTTTTTTTATTCCTATTTGTTTTAAGGCATTTGACTGCCTACGATATTGTGTGGCAGCCATTTTACTTCATGCACCTTCTGAATTGCAGATTGTTGTTGCTACAGCATTATTAATGCATTTATAATATTGTTTGTTCGTTCCTCTTTTTATATGCTGTTATTTTCATCAATTTTAATGGCCCAAAGGTTGTGCGTACCTTTTTTTTTCTTGCGTCAGCGAATTTTGTTGCATGGAAAGGGTGGGTTCTTGTTGCTAAAATTCAATGAATAAATTAAATGTCAACAGCATCTAATTAGCAGAATGAAGAGGCTGCCAATTATTTGAATCTGTCGCACTTCTCTTTAATTATGTGTGCCCAAATTTATGTTTATTTATTAAAAAACTGATAACTTTCAACTGAATATTAAATCGTAATCAGCGCATATTAAAACAAGCACTTTAATTTTATAGTTATTTTTATTTGTAGTATATTTTTGTATTTTACATAGATTTGGTTTGACGCACTTTGTTTGTTGACTGTTTGTCAATCCACATTGCGCTTTTATTCAAGTTCATAATACGTTGACTTTTCTTAGGTAAAAGTTGATTCCGTTTAGAGTTTATTAATACATATACATATATATATATTTATATATATATATAATATTTACTTTGTTGTTGTTTTCATTACGTTTGTTTAATGCTCACTGAACTTAATACTAAACATTTATAGATAATTCAGTATCGACAATTGGTTTAAATATATACGAATACGGTCTAAGTTTTCCTCAACATAACTGTATGTATATAGTGGGGCTTAATAGATGCTTTTTTTATTTTTGTGTATAATCCCAAACATTTTGCAATAATATACATTCAATATATATGTATGTAAATGGGTGATTATGCGATTTCCATACGAAATGAAAATGATTTCGATTTATACAATTATCGTTTTATATTTTCAATTATTTGCATTAGTTCCACACAGCATGCAAACATTTATAGAACATACATATATGTAAATATTTATGGAAAAATCATAAACAGAGAGAAAACTGCATCCTAATGCAGTATTTAGCCATATGGTGTTAATTTCAGCGAGATAACAATTTCAGCAAAGATAAAATCAAATTATAATTGGCCAATTATTGACAGCAATAAATTGATTGTTCCACGAAACATCGATTTATTTTTGTTGTTTTCGTTATTTTTAACTTATGAGCTTATTGAGTTCAGCAAATTTTTTGGTATGTTTTAGTGTAATTTTAATGGAAGTTCTTTGGGTCATTTTTTTTTTGTTTCGATTTTTTTTTTGGCATTTTTTATATATGATCGAATCGGAGCAGGCCAAATACATATTTGATTAACACTTGAATACACTCGAATAAGTTGGAAAAATCATAAACATCTTAAGGCCATATTCACATTTAACTTGGCAAATTTGATTGAAGAAATTCAAGCACAATCATGATATTCCAAATCGTATAAGCAATGCGCAGTTTACTTAAAAAATCCATTAAATATTTATCCAATCCGCAACATACTTGATATAGTTTCTTTCCTTACGTTAAATTGATCAATGCCACTTTTCAAGATTTTTATGGATGACAGTTTTCTTATTCACTCTCGGGATAAAATCGTATTCCTGATATTGATTTTATATGTCTGTCTGTCTGCTGGGTGTAACGAGTGTAAGTGTGTAATTGTGTAAGATAGTCGTAGCAAGTGTGTAAATTAAATATTGTTTGGAATTTCTTTAACATTAGTTGTTATTGTTGTTGTACTATGCGAAAGATTGAAATCCAGTTTTGCTATTTGAATCATTTCTAATAATTTAAATTTGAACTATTTTTCGAGGACATATGTAATCAAATTGGCTAATAATAATCTACATTTACCATTTATTTTGGCTCTCAATTCTGTTAATCATCCTACAAAGTTTAACAATTGTTGTTTTTACCTTTGTATATAAATATTGTAAGTACTGAGTTTTATTTATATATTCGTGTAAGAAGTGACCCGTATTTAAATAGTTCTTTGTAGTTGTATTGGTAAGTTAGCTGATTAATTCTTAAAGTTTGACTAAACCTGTCCCTACTTATATAATTATAAATATGTTTATTTTTTAAATTTATTTCTAGATTTGTTCAAATTACGTGTTTTTCCATATGCATTAAATACTCTTTTATTTGTTCAAACAAATTTCCCCATATTCATTTTCACATTGAATTCAGAATCGTAACAATTGTATTAATTTTCGTGCTGCGTTTTTCATAATCCGTTTGGACTTAATACAATATTATAAATTAATTTAAGTTGGGCTGTTGCTTTGCTAAATTAAAGCTGATAGTTGGTAAATTAACAAAATTCTCCCTGCTTGAAACAGTTTTGTTCTTGGGGATTGTTAGTTTAAATTGTACGTTCAAAATGTTCCCATTGGAATATAAAGGTGGGCTTAAATCATGTTAGGTTAATTGTGCTTATCGATTCTTCTCATATCCCCCCATTTTCTGAAATCTATGGAAAACTCTGTTGCCACTTTGCTTTTCAACTTTGGTAATCAATTAAAATTTCTTCTGTCTGTTCTGTTCTAATTATTGTGTTCTTACACAAGGCTCCTAGTACACTCAAAAAAAAAATATGTATATATAAATCGCCTTGTTATTAAATTGCAAAAATAAAATATTTTTTTTATTTAGCACTTTCTAAAAAGTTTTTCTCTTTATGAATCATATTTTTGAAAATCTATAAATGCAACGATGCAATTTTTGAACATATTTAAATCTCCTTCAATTTTAAGTTTTGCACTTTTAGAAACTAATTTCGACCTTTATACTAAAAATACCCTGGATATTGGAAATCATAATCCTTAAGATCTAAATAAATTTACCTATGCATTTCGAAATGATAAGCCCGGTTCTTAGTGTACTTGGCGACTACCAAAGTTGTTGGTCATATTTTTTTCTAAGTGCACGTGCCACAAACTACAAGTGGTCTATTTTGTAAATTGTTCCGAGGAAGAAGAGTTCTAAATTGGTATTCCATGATATTTCGACTGTGTATCACAAACATAAGGAGAGCCAAAGGAGCCAAAGGAAACAGGAATAAGCTGACGCCGCCGCTGTTTTAGTCCCGAATGAAAACAAATTCATTGTAGTGATTCCAGCGATTCTCCTCCGTATCCACGCCGGGCTTGGGCTCGGCCGCCGAACCAGCTGTGCCGGAACCGCAGCTGCCCGCCATGCGATAACCGTGATCGTGTAGATTATCAAACGCCTGCTCGATGAAGCAATGCTTGAGGAAGAAACGCGACGTATACCGATCCGGACCACCATGATCCGGATCTCGCGACTCGTTCAGCGTATCCATGAACACCTCACGGCACTGAGCGACACGTCCACAGACCAGAATGCGCGACAACTTGCGGAATTTCACATCGGCCAGGCCATCCTTGCCAAACTGAAAGCTGCCCCGATACCCAATCGTGATGCAGCCCGGTGGCCGGGCATCTCTATCGCCTCGGATATACTCCAGCATGGCCGTCAATTTGAAGTGCTCCGCTTCGCGTTGAAGCCGTTGCCGTTCGCGGAAGCCCTCGGGCAGATGCAGCGCCTTGTCGCGCAGAAAGTCCAATATGTAGCGGAAAAGGACACCATCACGGTCCACAAAATAACGGCCCTTGCTGTCCTTGGCCAACGAATCGCGACCCTCAGCGCCAGCAAACAGCTCATAGAGCAGTGTCCCCTTATCCTGCAGCAGTGTTGTCAACGTTGTTGTATAATGGACACCGCCAACATTTAGCTCCACAATTTCGGGCATATCGCTCTTGGTTAATGCTCTTCAGACTGTTGTTGTTGGTGTTGATGTTGTTGGTGTTATTGTTGTTGTTGGTGTTTGCCCCACTAGTTAGTGCAGTTGATACAGTTTGTTTGTTGTTTGCTTGTGGCACATATGTGGGTGGGTGGAGGCGTTAAGGAGCACTTTGAATGCCTTGCGGTATCTATACTCACAGGACCTTCTTTTCGCACTGAGAATCGTTTCCGTTATTGTTGTTGTTGTTGTTGTTGTTGTTGTTGAAGTATGCTTTATGCTTCGCGTTGTTATCTACCTTGAATTTCGAACCGTTTCGACCGTTTTATGTTTTTGGTATTTAGTGTTTTTTGTCCGCTTCGCCCGTCCGCACTCGCTGAGCTCTCGTGTCGAACTGGCCTCCTTGCAGCCTGATTGTGCCACAAAAAGTTCTCTCGCTGGTGTGCCGTCCAAATGTGTGTGTATTCATTGTAGAAACTTTCAACAGAAACAGAGAGAGAGATAGAGAGAGAGTGCGAGTGTTTCAGCAACAGCGCAGTTTGAGAGTGAGTGATAGAGAGACAGAGCGAGAGAGAGAGAGAGAGAGAGAGAGAGGAAGAGAGAGCAGCGCTAGAGTTGCGCACACGTTGCATTTGTTTTGTTATTGAATATTATTTTGTTTAACAAGTGGTTAAATTGTTCTATGTACATTAATATATATATTTTGGGCATGGGCATCTGGGTGGAATATAACCTTGACTGAATGATGTGCACATACTTATGTGTGTGTGTGTGTGTGTGTGTGTGTGAGTGTGTGTGTGCTTGGATGATTAATGAGTGTGCTTCAATGCCAGCCCAGAGTGTATGCTGTAAAAACAGTTAGTGTTGCATGTGTATTCAACACTCATACGCACTGTGGCCACTCCAAAATATTTCTCAGCTGCAGCAAGTTGAGCAACTGTCTGGAAATATTAAAAACATTGATTAACTATTTCCCGTTGTTCGTTCTTCCCATTGCAAGAGTCGAAATATTCTGGCTTATTGTAATCTGTATTTGGTAGCTTGTTCAATGCTGAATTTACACAGGCATTCGGCTGCTCACTTGTTGTTTTTTTTTTTTTTTTGGTTTTTGTATTCATTTTTGGGTAACAGGCGCTGACAATTTAACACCTTGGCACTGACATTTGCCCGTTTACCCATTTGCCCATTTTGGCCATTTTGGCCGAAATGGCTGAGGGTAGTAAACGTGCCTCGCACGACCAGACGCAACTGGTTGGCAGCAACAGCACCCTTCCACTTGCTGCTGTACTTTTTGGCTGGCTGCCAAGTGGACAGACGATATATGTTGGCAGCGTTGTCTGCCTGCCTGCCTTGCCTGGCTCGTTGCCTCACTGCCACACTGCCTCACTGCCTGGCTGGACTCACCTGTGGCACAGGCACAACGTTGGCTGTGTGTTAACAATTCATGTGCCTGTTGACAGACACTGAGCATTGCCTTTGCGACTCGAGTCAGTTCGAGGGCACACCGTGCCGCAAGGTGGCGCAATATTAGCCCCAGCTGGCCAACATGAAAATAGGCAGCAAAAACAACCAACAACAAAACTTAACAAAAACTAAACTAAAACTAACAAACTAGCATCAACGCTGCTGCTCCGGCTGCGACTGCGGCTGCTGCTCCTCTTCTGACGTAGTAACTTCGTTTGTGAGTTAAACTTTAACACACACACACACACACACACACACACATGCACATTCACACACGCCTGCACACACTTCTAATTGAAGTGAAAACTTTCAGTTGATAAAATATTCGACACTGAAGTGAAACAGTGTTTTCTGCTTTAGACCCAGCTGCGGTCGCCTTCGTTTTTTTTTTTTTTGTTTGTTTTTTTTTTTTGTTTTTTAGTATTCAATGGCAGAAGAAAACCAACCAAAAAACCCCTTTTCTTTTGCTGTTGCGCGGCTCATTTGTTGTTTGTGACTTGTTTGCGTCTTCGCTGTCTCGATTCATTTCCGTTTCGTACAGCACTTCCTGCTGCTGCTGCTGCTACTTGTGTGGTTGTGGCACGTCGCGACGTCGCTTATCAGACGCCTGTTAGCCTCGGTCACCGCCACCTCCTCCGCTGTGCCGGCACATGGGCATAGCCAAGATCTCAGCTAGGGCGGGGGGTCATCATAATCAAACCTTAGAGGAAACTTAATTAAGCTTCAAAATGTACTTATTATTGATCCAAAATGTATCTTTTAGATAAAAAAGTATACATTTTATAGATAATTTAAATGAGTACAAAATATATTATAGATAAATACAAAAGAAACTTTAAAACCTAAAATAATATTTGTTTTAATTACGCTAAAAGCATCCTCCTTCCACCAACTGAAAACATGTTTAATACTTTTTTCCAGCAATTTATTTTCAACGACTGTCAACTTTTTTAAACTTTCACAAATTACACCTAAACTTTTTTAAGCATGTATATTTCAATGAAATTGCAAATTAGTTTAATTCACTACAAAACAAATTTAAAAATATTTCGGAAAAAGTTTACAGCTAAAAAAAGCTTTGCATGGAAAAAGTTGTATTTGATTAGGGGGCGTCCTGCAGAATATAATATAACCAGATAAAAACGATAAAAATGTAAACAAGCATTAAATGCAAAGTTTAATTTTGAACTATATTGTGATTTATATACAATGAAAACATTTTCCTCTTATCGACTGCAAGCTTGCTAAAAACTTTTCCATCAATTGATTTTCTTCGCCTTAATTCATTTTTAACACTTTAATAAATCATACTTTAATCTGAAACTTTAAACTTTATTTCAAGATTCGGTTAAGGAATATTTCGAAAAAAGTTTCCATCCAAATAACTTTGCATGGAAAGAGATTTATTTATTTTGCCCGAGATTTTGGGTGTATATGCTTTTTGTTCTCCCCTGCCCCCCTTGGCTACGCCCATGCCCCATGCATCGTACTCAAGTTTTGTGCGGTTTTTGGGAACACATTAAGATGGCAGCAACAATTTACGCGCCATTACACAGCACGTGTTTTATGCATGCAGCCGAGAGAGAGAGAGACAGCGATAGAAAGGGGGGAGGGAGAGCGAAAGGGAGAGACAGAGTGAGGCATAGACAGAGCAAGGAAGCTGGTTGGAGGGAGAGGGAGAAGAGTACATAAGTACTTTTACTTGGTGGCTAGTATGAGTGCGCTGCTCTTATGCTCTTACGGCTGCTGCTTATGGTTCTCACTCCCTCACTCCATTCCCTCGCAACCACCCCTCTCCCCATCCCTCTCCCCTTCCCTCTCTCCCATTTCCACACACAAAACGCAGTCGTTGCGCAATCGTCCCACAAGCTGGATGTCTTTTGGCTGCCTGGAAATTGATTTTGTTTGCTCATGTGTATGTGTGTGTGTGTTCTTGTGTGTGTGTGTGTGTGAGAGTGTGTGCGTGTGTGTGTTCTTGTGTGTGTGCGTCTGTCATGTTACATTTTGTTGCGACAACGCGCCAAATTGTCACTTCACGGTGGCAAAAAGTAGCTCACGTGCTACTTATTTTATGTTTTGTTTACCTTCGAGCATTGTTTTCTTTGGCTGCCAAACCGACAGGATGAGCACAAGGATGGCTAATCATATTTACGCCCAGATACCCATCAAAAGTAAACACTTCTCTTTTGAAATGCACTCGCACTTAGCTATCGAGAGCTCCTTCCCCAGTCGACCATTCCGTAGCCCAACCCAAATAGCGTGGGAAGAAATAACTTAAGAAACAATGGATTGTTTCAAAATTGCAATTTAATTGTTTACGCATTGCTTATAATTTATGTGGTTGCTTAGAATATTAGAGTATTCACGAGAGCTATCCTTTATAAGTAGCTGTGACAATGTTTATTGTAAATCAATAAGAAGTCATTGTTTTTTAAGTGTGCCTTTCATTGCAGTTATTGATAAAATGAATAATAAAGAATAAATGTGCAATCCCAGAGTTTGGAAATGCTTCCATCTTTCTTTTACGCATATTTGCACAAAATCATTATACTCCCTTTACCCATTTTTTAATGCCAATTTTATTTATTGTATAGCAGGAAATCCTACTACCTACTACCTTTTCTATAAGATCTCATATTGTTCCTTTGTCGATTTAACATTATCCATACAATAATTTCCATCTTTTCAATTTTAAGTTTTTCACTTAACTTCTCTCCCAAAGAACACGACCCATCGATCATTAATAAAAAAAATACTGAAAACAATTTTATATATATATTCATATATCAGTTCTTACATTTTTCACAACTCTCAAATTTGCATGTAATTTAATTTAGGTAAGTTTAAGTTTAAAAAGTTAAACAGTAATTGTAAACATGTGGTTCATCTGGCCATTTTGGCCATCTATAAATAATTGAATGCATTCCTGCTTTTGTTACTCAATACTCTGACAGTGTGAATTTGGTGTGTCATTCACAACTAATGCAAATCCGCAAAAATAACAAATCTGGTCACTGATTGGCAACAAATCGATATCCAAAATAGCATTCCCAAGGCTTACGACTGTCAATCAAAACTTTACTGCAATGTGGCAATTTGATGTTGTGCAACGATTTTGGTCCAATGCCAATGCAAATTTCAAACGCAAAATGCCAAGACAAACCAATCAACAAGCACATATATACAAATATATATATATATATATATATATATATATATATATCAATATATACATATATATCAATTTATATATGAATATATTCTTGCAAACACACACACAAAACTTGCAGCCCTTAAATATTGACTGTTGCAAGCGGAAGGAAAACACCAATTAGCTGAGCTATTGATTTATGGCTTGTGTGTGTTGTGTGTGTAAAATAATTGCAACTCGGCAATTGATAAATTCCAGAATCAACTCATTAACATTTTTAATTAGAGATGTAAGTAAAAGTTTTAAAAGTGCACACCAAAATATACATATGTATATATATATACATATATAAATTAAACATCTAGATAGATGAGCTATGTTGCACTGTGAAATTACTGTTTACTTTTACTTAGAAGTACAGTCGACATTCTCTAAGCGGAACCTACATATATTGAATAAAAAATAAATAAAACAAAACATATGGATATATATATTATTTTTAAAATACCTTTGTTTTACAAAACATAATCAATTTATGTGATTTGTCAAGCTTGAGAAAAGTTTAATTTTATAAGTTTTTTATATTTATCTTGGAAAAATTTTTTAAATTTAAGAAAAATTGTGTTTGTTTCACAACATTTTCAGGTGAGTTTAATGAGCTTTGAGACTAATTTATTTATTTGCAAACAGATAATTTATATTTAATATTATCGGCGATATTAAATTATTGAGCAATGCTGTATTTCTTTTTAAATTTTTTATTTGCATTTGTAGCTTTGTAGATTATTATGTATATTTATACGTTAAATAATTATTTTATCTAGGTTTAAAGACTTTCTCCATTTCGCTCCAATCTCGTATTTTATTGTGCATCCAGTTCTTAATAAAATTACAGGGTATTTACTTTTAGTACAATTTGAATTATACCACTAAGTCGTCAATATTGTATTGATTATTGCTTATACAATATATTGCACTCGATTTTTGATATTATTTGACTAAAAACTATATTTTTTCTTATCAAATTAAGAACTGTTTTTAACTTGTATAAATTGCATAGTTCTTTTGTGAGACACTTCGTTATAAAGTATTCTTTGCAAAAAATGTGGAAGCAAAAACTAGATTCGAGATATTTTTTCTTTTTTTTTTTTTGGGTGTGGGTGAGTGCTTGAAGGTGGGTACAGTGGGTGAGGGGGTGCATGGGCTTACTTGCCTGTGTATCCTTAAGATACTCGTATTCTGACTGCCTGCACGCGCCGCTGCGCACGCGAGGAATGCAAATGTGCGCCGGGCTGGGCAATTTAACACCATCCCAGTATATATGCATGTGAGTGTGTGTGTGTGTGTGTATGCGAGTGTGTGGGTGTGTGTGGGTGTGTGTATGTGTGGTGTGAAGGCGCCGCAGGGAAGGACGCGCATGGCAATAGATTTAATGGCACTGCATAAAGACTGCATGCTGGCATGTAAATAAAAAGTGCATTAGTATGCAGCGAATGGCAACAAACAAAATAGTGGCACGGTGTTGTTGTGTGTGTTTGTGTGTGTGTGTGTAGGCATGCCTGCCTCAGTATTTTTATAAGAAAGCGCATGAGA
Organism: Drosophila mimica; assembly: GCA_037043585.1. Lineage (NCBI taxonomy): Eukaryota > Metazoa > Arthropoda > Insecta > Diptera > Drosophilidae > Drosophila > Drosophila mimica. Next base: position 430,174 of record JBAMBE010000286.1, on the reverse strand, counting down.
GAGGGAAAGAGAGAGAGCGTTAGATGAAAAGAGACAGGCAGACAGTTTGTCTTCGTGTGTTATCGCAGAAGCTGATTTTTTATTGCATTCAGCAACAGTTTGGCCCAGAGCCCATCCCCTCCACGTTCTTGCAACCTCCTTTTCACGTTAATGTTGCATGTTGCAATTTTGTGCGAAGGACATTCCCGAAAGTACTTGTATATAGTACGTGTTTGAGTGTGTGCGTGTGTGTGTGTGTGTGTGTTTGTGTATGTTTATGTGGCATGCCTTGTGCTTCAAATGGCTATAAATAGACGCATTCGTTATAAAAAATAAGAGACTCTCTCCTTCCTCTATACACAATTTAAGTGGATTATTCAAAGCTGACAAAGTTAATGCTTTTGAGTCTTGAGCCTGACCCAGCAGCCAGCAGAGAAATTGTCCTACTCTCAATAATATTCGGTAACAAGTTTCAACTTGCTTGCAACAGCATCAATATTTCTGTATAAAATTTCATGTCAAATTCACTGGTTCTTTATTTGATATAATTCATTCAAATTATTGTTAAATTCAAAATTAAAATTTAATAAATGGTTACATAAAAAATATTGAATAAAAGAACACATTATAATTATAATTTCACTTAAAATATGTGTAATGTGTTTTCTAATATAATATAATTATATAATAATTAAACTAATTAATTTATTAAATTTATTTAAAAACTAATAATATTTTATTTCAAGTATTCAAAGTATCGATTTCGGAAAGATTTCATATTTTAATTATGCAAATTGTGATTTAAAGAAAATTTTTCAATTTAATATTATAAGCTTTAAGATAAATCATAAATATCGAGAGAGGCCGAAAGTGAGAATTCTTCAAACTCCAATCTTTTCTTTTTCGCACATGTCCCAGATTTCCAAAGTGTGATTTAATGAATATTGTTAATTTTTATCAGTTTTAAATATAAGCATTACTATTTATAGTCGGGAGAAGTCGTTAAGAAGACTGTCTGAGCCCAAGTCTTTACTTGTCCTCGTGTTCTGAGATATAGACCTATAGACAGGGTTAGATCGACTCAGGTACGAGATGGGGGTATCTCTGCCTATTTTATATATTTTTTTTTAACCCTTTGTACTTAATTTAAATAATAACCTAATACGAACTTGGGCTATTCTAAATATTTATAATCATTGCAGTTTGGCTCGATGCTTTACGGCGAATTCGCAAATTGCTGCAATTCAAATTTGCCTTAATTCTTCTTCTTATGCGTGGTACGATTCAATAATCGCCGCACGTATTCAGAGTCGTTGCGTTGCAGACACACTCGAAACGTGCACACAAAACTATAAAATTAATTTAGCAGCGCCATAAAAATTACACAAAAACAAGAAATTTACAAACATTGTTGAGTATTTATTTTAAAGCAATTCAAGAATTTATTTGCTGCAGTTGAAATCAGCGATCGTATGCCACACAAATTTTCGGTAGACGATGTGGGGCGGAGGGGCGTGGCCCGTTGGATAATTTCGTTGATTTTCTTGTGCGCATTCACAAATCTGATGGACATCTGTCGAGCAGAGCGAACCAATGTGGGTGAGTTTCACAATGCGAACATTTTGTTCCACGCAAAAACCGTTATGCAATGGAAAATTTTACATAGCGCCATGCAAATATTGCTGGTATTTGGATGTTTCAATGTATTCTCGGATGAGTGCCACTGTGTGTGTGTGTATTTGTATTTTTATGCCCCAAACAAAACATATGGCACAAAAAGCATCATCAGTGGGCATTCTGGCTGTGAGTGCGGCGAATTGGCCGCATTTGTTTTTAGCCATGCGGCAAGCAGAATTCGTAAACAGAATTTGCATAGCAAAACAGAAAACAGACCGTAAAAACTATGAATAGCATTTATTTGTAGCTCGTCTGTGTGTCTCTATGTGTGTGTGTGTGTGTGTGTGTGTGTGTGTGTGTGTACATATGCATCAATTTTTTTATGTGGCTTTTCCTGTTTATCTCAGGGCTTATGTATGAGAACACTAATCCAGATCTCGAGAAAATCTTCCACTTGGCCATTGCCAAGGCAAACGAGGAGAACGAGGAACTCAAATTGCATGGGGTCGCCGTTGCCATTGAGCCAAACAATGCCTTCGAGGCTTCCAAAAAGCTGTGCAAGATGCTACGGGTAGGTCTGGAAATTTACATATGTATATTCTTCTTCATTACAATGTAAAGAATTCACCTATAGCTAAATGCAAATTTGAAAATTTTTAAAAATAATTTTCTCTCCTTTTTTTTAGAAATATTTTCAAATTTTCGTTTTACATTCTAAAAAATATAATCTTGTAATTTTTATTAAATTTTATCATTATATAATTATAATGTAGAAAATACAATTACAACTAAAGTTTTCCTGCTAATTAGATAAATATTATTATTAAATTAAAAAAAAAACAATTATTTAAAAATATACAGCATTAAATTATTATAATCACCTTAAAGAGCAGAATTTTAACAAACTTTTCATGAAAATCGCATAATAATCAGACATCTATAAAAAAACATATTATTTCATTTTAATATTTTATGCGCATTTCCTTATCTGTTTTTTTTTTTCGTATAGCAAAATCTGGTGGCTGTATTTGGACCAAGCACAAATCTTCCGGCTCGTCACGCAATGAGCATTTGCGATGCCAAGGAGCTGCCCTTTATTGACACACGCTGGGACTTTAGTGCACAATTGCCGACAATAAATCTGCATCCGCATCCTATACAATTGGGCATGGCGCTCAAGGATCTGGTGACGGCGCTGGGCTGGGAGAGTTTCACCATCATTTACGAATCGGGCGAATATCTGGTCACAGTCAATGAGTTGTTGCATATGTATGGAACAGCTGGACCGCCGATAACCCTGAGACGCTATGACCTTGACCTCAACGGCAATTATCGCAATGTCCTGCGGCGCATACGCAACGCAGAGGATAATTCATTTGTCGTGGTCGGGTCAACGGAGACGCTGCCCGAGTTCTTTAAGCAGGCACAGCAGGTGGGTTTGCTAACCAGCGACTATCGCTACATCATTGGGAATCTTGACTGGCACACCATGGATCTGGAGGCCTACCAGCATGCGGACTCCAACATAACGGGACTGCGTGTCGTTTCGCCCGAGCAGGAGCAGGTCCTGGAGGTGGCCAAGGCATTGTACGAGAGCGAGGAACCCTTTCAGAACGGTAAATCAACATAATCTTCGTTTTATTGCCCATTTCAATTTTGCGTAAATTGTGTCGGTGCCACACTGAAAAAATATTAAATATAATTTGACATTGAAATTAAAAAATAGCCATAAGATTTTAATGTCTTATTATTTTTATTTTTATTTTTAAATTAAACATTAACAAACTACTTTTTTTAAAGAAAATCTTTCTAAATAGACATTCACACAAATTTTTTTATTATTTTTAGAAAGTAAGAAAATCAATTATGTTTCCATAATTATCATTTTTATTATTCATTTATTTTTAGAAAGTAAAAATCAAAGAAATAGTTTCAAGATAAAAGTAATATATTTTTTTTTTTTGTACATATTCAAATGTATTAGCACATTTTTTTTTTTATGGTGCCGCAACCATTCACTTAAGCACTATAAATAATTGAAAACTCCAGGAAAAATGATAAATGCTAATTTGACCACTAAAGCATTTATTTACGTTATCCCTTATGGACTTTAAACCGCTCCTCATCGTGTAATTGCAGTGTCGTGTCCTCTGACCAACAGCATGGCCCTAATCTATGATGGCATACAGCTGCTGGCCGAGACATACAAACATGTTAACTTTCGACCCATGCCCCTGAGCTGCGGGGACGACAGCTCGTGGGATAAAGGATACACGTTAGTCAACTACATGAAGTCGGTGAGTGATGCGAGACATATGGCAAGAAATATATACATACATATTGTATGTATGTACATGCATAAATACATACAAACACATATGTACAGTTGACGCTCAACGGACTCACGGGCCCCATTCGCTTTGACTATGAGGGATTGCGCACGGATTTCCAGCTGGAGGTCATCGAGCTGGGCGTCTCGGGCATGCAGCAAATTGGCCAGTGGAGCACCGAAGGCGGCTTCGAAATGAATCGTCCAGCTGCGGCGCACACCATCGAACCGGATATGCGCTCACTGATGAACAAGAGCTTTGTGGTTGTCACGGCCATTGTGAATATATTCAAAAATAGTTGTTACTTTATTGTTTTTTAATATCAATTGATGACTTTTAATTTCTGTGTGGCTACAGAGCGAACCGTATGGCATGTTAAAGGAGACTTCTGAGAAGCTGGAAGGCAATGCACAGTTCGAAGGATTTGGCATTGAGCTGATTGATGAGCTGGCCAAGAAATTGGGATTCAGTTACACCTTTTATCTGCAGCCGGACAATAAATACGGTGGTCTTGATCCCAAAACTGGGGAATGGAACGGCATGCTGCGGGAAATAATTGACAATGTAAGTGGCTGACAATCTGGGGAATATGACCATAAATCCAATCGATTTCGCCCAACGGTCATTTATATCAATGAGCTTCCCATTAAGTCCCCTGTGCATCCGTATCGGCCATCGATGAACATTATCATTAACACAATTGTGCCACAACCACATCTGCCAGCTTCAACTAATAATAACCACACGCTGTGTCATTGTTATTGTTGCTAAATACACTGGGGAAAAGTATCGAGTATATAATATTTAAATTAAGTCTTTGAAATATTGTTCAAAATCAATCAAATTCCATTCTAGATCATGTAACCAAGTTAGAAGCGAGACTGCGGATTGAATTACTGTCTACATGTATATATCTGTGTGGGTGTGAGTGTGACTGTGTATGTGTTTGTGTGTGTGAGTGTGACTGTGTATGTGTTTGTGTGTGTGTGTGAGTTCAAGGCCATGTCAATTTTGGTTAGCTATCGACCAAACGCCTGACTGCCTGTTCATTCATTTTACTGTAATTGGAAAAAACGTCGAAATTTCAAATTGAGAACATAAAATGAAATTGAATCTGAATCCGAATCTGAATCATTTATCTTAATAGTTGTCAAAGCCATGATTGATAAACTGCAGAAGCCATAAAGCACAATGTAATATATTCATACATCAAACTAACCATAATCCATATTAAAAACAAAAAAAAAAAAATGAAAATATGAATAATTTATAAATTTACACAGTGCGTATGCGCAGTATTTGCCTATGCATGCAAAATGAAACAAATAATACAAAATTGGTAGTCAGAACTGGTAATTGCTAATGAAATATGCATACCAATTATTAATTAGCGTGCTGACATGGGCATTACCGATTTGACCATGACATCGGAGCGGGAGAGTGGCGTCGATTTCACCATTCCATTTATGAATCTGGGTGAGTACACTCATGTGCATTAGACATACTCTTTCACGTTATTCATTATCATTCACAGGCATAGCTATATTGTTTCGCAAACCGATGAAGGAGCCACCCAAACTGTTCTCGTTCATGTCGCCGTTCTCTGGCGAGGTCTGGCTCTGGCTGGGCTTAGCCTATATGGGTGTGTCCATCAGCATGTTTATACTGGGACGTCTCTCGCCCGCGGAGTGGGACAACCCATATCCGTGCATCGAGGAGCCCACCGAATTGGAGAATCAATTTAGCTTTGCCAACTGCCTTTGGTTCTCGATTGGCGCCCTCCTGCAACAGGGCTCCGAGCTGGCTCCCAAGTGTGTCGCCTCTAAACGTTTTTTATTTGCTGTGACAATTTTGTTTACTTATTTACAGAGCATTCTCAACGCGCGCTGTGGCCTCATCCTGGTGGTTCTTTACCCTCATTTTAGTATCCTCGTACACGGCCAATCTTGCAGCCTTTCTCACAGTCGAGTCTCTCGTAACACCCATCGAGGATGCCGATGACTTGTCCGAGAATAAGGGCGGTGTCAATTATGGCGCTAAAAATGGTGGCAGCACCTTTACCTTCTTCAAGGTGAGTCAATTCTTACAACTTTTAGAGAACAAGAATTGTTCTGAATTTGGAAAACAAAAGCAAGCAAGCTTATCCGGATCCGGAAAAATTTCTCTTAAAGGAAAAAAATGATTTTGTAATACAAAAGTAATGTGTGAAGAATGATTATAAATAATTATTTCGTTTTCCCCTTTAAGGATGCCAAATATCCGACTTACCAGAAGATGTACGAGTTCATGAAGGATAATCCCCAATTTATGACGGACTCGAATCAAGAAGGTGTCGATCGCGTTGAGAGCACCAACTATGCATTCCTCATGGAGTCCACGACAATTGAGTATATTACCGAAAGACGTTGCACGCTGACTCAAGTGGGGGCACTCCTGGACGAGAAGGGATACGGGATAGCCATGCGAAAGAGTAAGAAATTGTGACAATTTTATTTTGATTGCATTGATTGTTAAATGTGAATGCTATTTTTTGAGATTGGCCATATCGGAATGTGTTGAGCCAGGCAATACTGGAGCTGCAGGAGCAGGGTGTGCTAACCAAAATGAAGACCAAATGGTGGAAGGAGAAGCGTGGTGGCGGCGCCTGCTCGGTAAGTGCTCACATATCCGAAAAGGACATTTGCCTCTCCCCACGTATATGTGAATGTGACTGTGAATGTGTCTGTGTCTGTGTGTATGTGTGTGTGCGCAGGATGCAGGCGGTGATGCGGGCGCTGTGGCCCTCGAGATAAGCAATCTGGGCGGCGTTTTTTTGGTGATGGTTGTGGGCGCCGTCTTTGGCGTATTTGTGTCCCTGCTCGAGATGTTGCTGGGCGTCAAGGAGCGCAGCTGTGAAAACAAGGTAGACAACAACCCAATTACTACTTGTTCGCGTTAGCTTTATTTTTTATTGAGCGACCTATTGCTCGCTTAACAATGTATGTATGTCTGACTGTAGTTGGCCTGTATCCCTAAACACACACACACACACACAAACACAGACACTTACACCCAATGAAAGCAACACCTCGTTATGCTCATTACTATTTCCTTCGACACCAATGAGTACAGGAGGTAGCCGATTCGGATGCATCCTCGCTGGGCTTTGCCAATTTAGGTGGCGTCTATCTTGTCCTGTTTGTGGGCAGCTGCTTCGGCTGTTTTTACGGCCTGATTAACTGCGTGCTCAGCGTCTGTTGGACCGCGCGAGAGAACAAGGTTAGCGGTTGGTGGAGGGAGCAGCTGGAGCTCTAAAAATACTTTGTACCCATATAAAATGTGTGTTAACAGCAAGACAAGCTCCTCCGACGCGTTCGATGGATAGCTTTTTGTATCGTCACTAAAACTGGGCATGCGAAATGTCGATTGTAACATAAAAAACGATTAATTATGTTGCAACAGCTTCTTCGACAACGACTTATGAAGCCACTTGAAATCCGTGAAACACAGTCAATCTATTTTCATTATATTCTAACTCAACTTAAATACTTATTTATGTACTTTTAAATACTAAAACGCTCTATGAAGCAAAACCGCAAAATATCTACGCAAGCTCGTTCTGACATATCATGAATTCCACTCAGTTTCTCTTAAAATACATTGAATTGAATTTTTGTTGATTAATTAAAACTAACATGCTTTTAATTTAGAAATTATTTAAATTACATGAAACTTTATTCATTACCCATATTTTTCGCTATTTTCTAACTCAAATCCAAATTATGTATTCTTATTATAACAATAATATTTTCAGTAATAGTTTTTTTTACACTTTTTAAATTTAGAACCTTATGCTTTGAATGGCTAATAACCGTTACATATTTGTATATGCATGCTCTTCAAGTCTAGGAGTAACTGAAAGCTAATGTGCTGTTTCTTATAACAATAGGTTAGCTTCAAGGAAGAGCTGCTAGATGAATTGCGATTTATTATACAATGTTCGGGCAACACTAAGGCAGTGAAGTATCCAAAAACTTCCGGCAGCAGTTCAGGGTCGAGCAGCAAAAACAAGTCGAAGGGTTCATCGCTGTCTGTGGACGATTTACCAGAGGATCCATCCATGGCGGATGTGGAGGCCGTTAAAGACAAACGTGCCAAAAAATAAGCGACATCGAATTTTAGTACATTTTCTTTTCGAAACCAATCTATTTGAATAAAGTTTCTGTTGAGCTTTCTGCAAAAACCAATACGTTCTTAATTGCAGACCTCAAAGCTCAAAACAAAGCTTTTGTCGAAGCTTTAACTTTCAACTTTCACACATAGAGGGTTTGCTTTAAGCTTTTGCATCGAAGACCTCTCCAATCAGAATTCTTATTAGCTGAAACACAAATAAGAAGAGGAAGACAAGAGCAAAACATTTTGTATCCTTTTGAATACCAATATATTTAATATGTTTTTGTAATATTGCATATACGAGTAAGTATATTGACTCATATGTAATAACATTCACAATATCATTGGTTGTATATCTACTTTCCATTGCTGGTAGACACTTAGATATTGAAAAGGTAAAATTGTACGAAGTTTTCGTATATATTTTTTGTATATGTTTAAGTATTTTAGGTCTATGTTAGTATATAATACCCCTTGTTTTTTGTTTATGTTTGTATGTATTGGTTATGTATGTAAGCTTCTGATGTGTATATAAATATGTATATGTATGTAGATTGTATAATACAGGTTTAAATATCCACTGGAGTAAGTATAAACTAGCTATTATGCATAAACATGCATATATAAATACACTCACACACACACTCACTGACGCACACACACATTCACACCCATGCCAAAGGAATAGGGAGGCGTACATACATATATTGCTGGTAATTTTCATACATTTTGATTAATTTGTTGGTTTTTCCGTTTCTGGTTATTTACTTCATACATTCTTTACCGATTTTCCATATTTGTGAAATATTTCTTATTTAATCTTCAATATTAAATTCATTTTACTTATTTGCCAACTTTAATTAACTACGATAACTTGGCACAACAACAAAACTGATGAGTCTAAATAATAGTCCTACAATATTTATTGCATTTAGCATTGCAACAATGTACATATTTTAAGCCAATCAGCAGACTCATTTCAATATAAATATTTGAATGCGTTTGCAGATTTATTTTTGTTGTAGTACTTCAAGTGAATTATATATTTGAGTTAACGGTTCTAATTTGTTGGTTCACATGTGTGAATAGTGCCAAACCCGGAATTGCAATTAAATATGCACTCAATTGACTATTCACTGCTTACGGAGTTGTTCAATTAGTGTATGGAATTGAATATTGTAATCTAGTTCAGATAGTTTTAAGAATCTACAAATTAAAGCAGAGGCTCGAACAATCTCTGTTGATTACAAAATTATCTAATTGGATTATTCATTTTAATATTAGATATTAGGTGTAAAGTGTCAGTTGTACTTGTTGAAGTTGTTTTGTTTGTGTGGATTTTTGATTTGATATCGAATACACTGCTATGTTGGACAGTGTATCTCGGTGGGTGTATCAGCGTTGTAGTTGGATAGAGTAAATGTAGCGTGTTACCAATTGTTGTTGTGGCTTTCACAAATGTGTAGGAAAGGGTTGATAATTTGCAAATTACAATAAACAGAAAACTATATTTAATTAACTATTTAGATTATATTTGATTTAAGCCTCAAATAGTTTTGATAGTTTGATATTAGGCATTGTTTTATACAAACTGCACTTGGCTGGCAAATTATATTGTGTTTTAGTTTTGCATACATATCGCTTAGGCTTAAATTGAAATCAATTAAAATTAACATTTTTGCGTTTTAGTTTTCATTTTAGTGGTGTAAGCTCGTAAAGTTTGTCATTGGTCTCGTATAAAAGTTGTATTAGCATTGTGTCCTCTTGTTAGTACTTTTTAGTAGGTTCGATTAAAGCTATAATATATATTACACACATATATGCATTAACGGCGACTTGGATTTAATTTATTTATTTGTTTTTTTTTTTTTGGTTTTTAGTGTGCCGGTATTTATTTATAACAAATTGCATAGGACTTAAAGCTTTTGTAAAATACACACATATTAATACACATTTAAAGCGTTTCCTTTTTGTTTGTAAATTAGTTTTGCTACAAAGAGAGTTGGGAAAGTCAAGGAACCATCCTGAGTTATTTAACTTGAATATAATAATTAGATATTTCCGCATAAATTTGGTGTTTCCTTCAAAAAGTGTAAAGAAATGTTGTTTCATTAAATTTTGGGAACATTTCCCTGATATTGTCTAACTATATAAATATATGTATATGTATATATATATATATTTAAGTATGTATATGAATATAATTGTTTTTTGAGTTGGGTACACATTTTTTTCAGATCATTTTGAAAGCAGAAAAATGAGGCTAAGAACCAAAGGATTTCTTAGCGAGTGTTTTTTGTTTCTTTGAGTTGAGTATTTGATGTATATGTATTCATATGTATATGTATTTATGTATTGATGTCTTATAAAATTATATGAAGTATCCGCTTTATCAGATATCATTTTTTGCATGTTTAGTTTTTAGTGTTTTCTTTTATATTCATCTCAAAAAGTCATTAAAATAAATGCGTTTCTTTTGCTTGTTGGTATTCTTAGTGCTAAGTACCAAAGTGTATCTGTACCCAAGTAGTAATTAATCTGATGTAGTAAATAGTATTGCGGTAGTTTGTAGTTGTCAGTATTTTACTTCTATGGTGGGGTATTGCGTGTAGTTGTTAGTTTGTTATTTAGTTAGTTAGTTAGTTAGTTAGTTGTTCTGCCAACTATTATGGTTAAAATTACCTAAAGATTTGTGTCTAACTAGTCAAAAAGTTAACATCGCCCTTTCTCCGGAACATCAGAAGAAGTCTTTCAAAAAAATGTTAAACATTTACGGAATGACAGAGAAGACGCATGTGAATTTAGAACACACACCACACGCACAACATTCCCATCCAGCGTTGGCTTGTGCGTGTGCAGTTCTGACTATGTGTGCCCATCTCAAATGACACTCATGCGACGCCTGCCATTTCCGGAGACCTCGGCTCAGTTGGAGTTGGCCAGCGTTTCGTGACACACCTCCATGTAGTCTGGGTCGTGCATAATGCCCTTTATCATGTCCTTGAGCATTGTGTAACGTGGAAATATCGGATACATCTTTGAGCTGCCGTACTCTTCCTGTCCGGATACACACATACATACGGATACGGATAGAGGCATTGAGAACAACTTTTCTATGAGAGTGGAGGTCAGTTCATTTTGCTCACCTTTAGCACGCGTATCAAGTGCCGCAAGCCCAGATATTTTTTCAGCAAACGATACAAGTCATTAATCAGCTGTGTGTTCTCGAGCTCTATTTGCGCCGTTGTCATGTCTGTTGGGGGATAGCAAAAGAGAGATGCAGTTAATCACTGTTCCCAGCCGTGTCGGGCCAGCAGTCAGCTGCTGTTATCAACTTACGTTCCAAACGCTCCATGCGTTCCCTGCGCTCCGCAGCCTCCTCGGCAAGTCGAGCCGAGGTTTTCACACCCTCTCCAGACTTTTGAGTCTTTTCCATAATTGAACAGGCTCGCATTACGTACGAGGGTACGGTTTCCTGCTTCTCCTGTCGGGGTATGTCCACTAACGTCCAGTACTGGGTCTCCAGGCGTATCACTTCCTATTAATAATACATGCAATTTGCACCATCAATTTATTTCTTCGAATCAAAATAATTCACACAGAAAAGTAAAAGGCAAATAATGCGAAATTTGACTTGTCACAAAATGAGTCGAACTTGAAATCAAGTCTTATTATTAATTTGAATGCAAATAATTTTATAGTTAAACATTTTCTTAGAATTTTTTTTCTTGTGCTATTGAGGTTAACATCATATTATCATATTATGTTTAGTTATATAATTTATTGACAGCGTATTTTGGAATAAACGACTTATGATTTCGTAAAATTGAACAGACAAATTTTAATACTCATACCTGGAATACTGGGATACGAACCTTTATCATTAGCTTGAGCATGGGATAGCGCTGAAAGATGTTGCGATGGCTCTTCGAGTCGCCGTACTTGTTCATAAGGTTGATCAGTGCCTTCTTCACCGTGTCGTATGACTCCTCGAGGCGCAGGCGTAGCGAGCGCAGGCGTTCGTTGGTTTCGATGACCTCATCACGTGTCATGCCACTGGGGGCACCCTCGTCTTTGACATCTTGAACAATGCGGCGCACGCTCTGCGTGAATTTGCCAACAAAATTTGTGGTTGCTATTGGATGAAAAATTAAATAAAAACAATATCTCATTTGAATAACACATTTCTGCATCAAAAATTAAAAAAATGAGAATGTGCGGAAATTGCACGAAACACTGTCATTCAATTTGAAAAATGTCAGTAGAGACACGTGCATTAACCACCAAATTTTGTTCTGCGATCCAAGCGGAAATTATTCGTCTATAATTAAGTCGAACTATTATGCCATGATGAATCGCATTAAAAATAATCATAGTTAGCAAATTCTTTAAATATTTTACGCCTTCCGGATTTGAACCCGCGACTTCTCGCACTCTTGCACTCCAAGTCGCTACGCACAGAACCAACGCCGTTATAAAACGTTCTGTAGCTAGGGCGCATTTTCGTACGTTTGTAAGGTATTTATATTTATACTAGAATTTAATTCTAGTTATTCCCATAAAATGGTATTTCTTTTTAATTTTAAAAAAGTTTTTACACAAAAACGTTTTTTAAGTTTAATCTTATGTTTATTTAATTAATTATTTATTTATTTATTTGTTTATTTATTTATTTATTGTCAACTAAAGTCAATTGACAACAAAAATACAGAAACTAAAAATTTGAATTAAATTAAATTTAAAATAAAATTAAAATTACAAGTAAATTAAAAAATACTAAAAAATTTATAAGATTTATAAGATTTATAAGATTTTTAAGATTTCTAAGAGTTCTGGGGGTAGAAATATATGTAATTAATTAATAATATCGTAACCAAAAATTTAAGAGCTTAAGCTTTGGTGAGTAAATCAATATATAACGGGATTTCGCGATACACGATACAAGCAAATGCATACAAATTTTTTATTATTGGAAAGTGTTGAGGCATTTGGAGGGCAGTAATTTAATTTTCATTATCTCCTGCATCGTTATTGACAATCTATTCAAATGCATAAAAACGTGACATATTTTATGGCCTTGATTCAAAAAGCTGGTATTAATATTTAAATATGACGAGCGAGTCATTTCCAATCAGACATAACTACACAGTGCATCCAATTGTTCAGAAAATATTGCACAGTACAGTAGGAATACATACATTACACACTGTAGAGATTGTAAGGAATAAGTTATTAGTCATCGTGCAAACAAAGAGCTTGTATTGTTCACTTCCAGATTAATCGGTAAACAAATTTATGATTGTACTGATAAAAACCTTTGAACCGTCGGCAATGACGCTTTCTCAACTGTGACGTACGGCGATGCAAATCGGCGGACTTTGGACATTTGAGCAAAGCCAAGTCATGCATAAGAGGTATTCCCAATAAAAGGTAAATATAAATAATAATAATAGGTGCTGCAAAGTCGAATCCTACTTGAAAGAAGGCATCCACAGAGAGTATAACTCGCAAGAAGAGCAAAAACTGGCTCTGCTCTCTTCGCGAACTCACAGCCGAATGGCAACTGGGTGCGAATAATTATAAATTCTTAAACGCGGGAGATCTTTTCAGTCTCAAATTAAATACCCGACAGACAACACAGCCGACGGTCGAACGAAACACGAATCGAAAGTGACAGCGAAGCACAAAAAGCAGCATAAATAGACCATAAAAAACACAAAAAAAAAAACCGATAAGAATACGAACTCGTGAAAAATAACAAACGGCAAAGAGTCAATGATCGATTGTGTTTATTGACTTAAATTGCTACAAAAATCATTTATAATTTATATATGTTATAAGATAGGAGCGGGCAGAACAATTCAACCAGACAATCTTCAAGCATTTAAAACAAAGCGAGAGAATTATTTCGAGCGAACCAAAGAGTGAATTGTGGAAAATTATAGAAAACTTCAGCATTCATTAACAACAACAATTAACAAGCAACGTAAGTAATATGTACTAAAAAGATACTTTGTTTATTTATGTAAATGTGAATTGCAAAAAGATCTCCTTGATCGTTGTTCTTAATTATATTCATTTTTTTTTATGTCTTGACTGCTGGCCTTTTACAGCTGGGCAGTTTAGCTTCATTTGTTGTTGTTCTTTTGGAAATATGCAACGAAAAATAATAAATGTTGCAATTTATCCATGTTTGTATTGCTTGCGCACGATTTCAGCTGATTTGCATTTTAAGAATTGTTTATGCAACTGGTTTTTTCCTCTTCTATACATACATATGACCATATGATCTCATTTCTTATGTATTTTTTTTTTTCTGCTATTATACCCTGGCAGAAGGTGTTTTTATTCTATCGTTCAGTTTGTATCGCATATCAACCTACGATGTATATATATATATTCGCCCATAATGTATATATATATATGTATTCTTCTGTTTATATGCGAACAAATGCCTGGAAGCATTTTATTTATATTGGAACAATCTGTTGGCTGCGTTCTGCGAGGTTATTTAATCTTCTTTGTGGATTAAGTTGTTTGCTTTTGATTAATATGTGAATCATGCTATTTTTTATTTGCCAAAAACTGTGTTTCATATGTTTTTCATAGTGTTATTTTTATTAGGCACCAATTCATCACAAATTAAAGCCAATTACTTAAAGGCTATAAATGCTGACGTCAAGATGATATATTCGTATGACTTCCACATTTTATCAAGCCTCTTACGTCAGCGACCCAGTGAGCATTATTAAATTGCTACCCATTTGTTGGCTTATCATGCAATTAAAATTTAAACTGTTTTTTTTTTTTACATTCAATATTGAAGTTGGCCCATTAAATTTGTGCTCCGAAGGTTGAAGAGGCAAATATCATTGCAATAAAAACAATTTTTTTTCCTAAATTAACATTATTGATAATAAAAAAAAACAAATAAACCGGTGAAAACTGGTGTCGCTTGTTAAACTCGTTTCCATACACACCATGTGCGAATCTAGACCAGTCCGAGACCAGACCGAGCAACTGCCAGGGTACAGATACAAATTCATCAGTTAGTCGGGTACAGTTCCCGATCTCACGTGTAAATATGCATCATCTGAGCAGAGATAAAAGTACAGGGTTTCTGTGGAGGTATGCGCTCGATGCTATCTGTGCCACTTCCACGTTGACAGCACTGGGATCACTGTTCCACGTAGTTAGTCTTGGTATCGTGTGTGCGACAATTGCACGCTGAGATACTCAGAGAAACGATCAAGAAAGTGGTGTATTCAAGCCAAGTTCAAAGCCAGAATTGTACATCAGATTTGTAAAGCCTTATGTTAAGAAAATACATGTTATTCTAAAAATTAAAACCCTTTTTGAAAACCGTTGCTTTCTAAAAGCATATCAATATAATTCTTGAGTCAAGAATTTGATTACTTTCAGCTGCCTATTCATTGATAATTTATTGATTAAATATAGACTTGAATATACCACCTTAAGGTGTACACTTTCGACTTTAAGTATCTTACCAAAATTGTAGGTACAAAAATGAAGTCTCGATTTTTTAAACAAAAATAACTTATACATAATTCACACAGATAGCTAGAAATTTTATTGCGGATGACTTTGCATTTATCACACGATTTTTCTCTGAGTGTTGGCAATAGTTATCTCACTCTCTCTCTCTCTCATTCTGTGTGAGTTCTCGCCGCTCTCACGACCTTGTTGGCGCTCCCACGACTCTCAAGTGCTGGGCGCACCCAAACAGTTCGACTCCACTCCCATCCCAGTGGGCTGCCAGCTGATATGAGAAATCAACCTGCAAATGTTTGTCTCCGGCATTTGTTACTCCGAATGCCGAGCTCCCCATCCATTCGCACAGCGAGTGAGCGACTAATGTGCGGAGCGGCTTTTGTTTACCTTTAACTTTGCTGCTGTTGCTGCTGCTGCTGTTGGCACTCCCCTTACTGCCCTCGACGACAACCACTGTAAACCGGTTGTTGCTAATTTGGCCAAAACACACAAGCAAACAAAACAAGCAAAAAAAAAGTATACAAAATGTATAAAAAGTGAGCATTGTGCATAAAGTCTTTGTTGTGTTGTGTGTGCATAAATGTATATGTATATGTATATGTAGATGTAGATGTGTGTGTTAACTCCATACAAAGGTAAGTTGGACCTCAAACGAAACGTGTCTCCAGTTCTTTTTCGAGTTAAACACTTAGCTTCAGTCTCATTTCGTGTTTGACCGCAGAAGCACTCGTTTTGTGCGTCGAATATTCAAACTTGTACGAAGACAAAATACTCGTGTTGTGAGTCCAATTGTAGCTCTAAGATACTTTTATCCATTAAAGCTAACGGCATTTAGTTCTGGTGTTTGCACACAATTAAGACTCTGCACGTGTATGTGAATTTCAAAGTATCGGGAAGAGTTGGGGTAGCTTGTTTTGCAGTGTACTTTGGCCTTTGTGCCAGCATGTTTTTTAGTGCCCAAAAACATCTTTATTAGCTTTAGTTCGTGCTGATACACACATATATCGAATGTATATATATACTTATATAAGTGAACGTATTTTGGCTTGGGTTTATTTGGCCTGTTCAAGTTCAACCTATTTGCATTTAGTACTTTTTGTTCACCCGCACACAATTTATCGGATATATCTGCCGAGGCAACGAGGTTGTTTATATTTTCTGTGTTTACATTTTGCGTTTTCACTTTCAGCTTTGGCATTCGGTTTATTTTTTAACATTTTTTTTTAATACCCTGCAGCCGCTTTAAACGGGTCAAAGGGGCACAAAGTTTCCGTCTGTGCGTGTTAATAACAGTTGTACGGGTTGGATTCCGTTTTTGGCTAATTATGAATCTTATTTTCGGGCAGTGTTTTAATTTTTGTACTTAAGTATCTGTGCCTAAGATTCAAGTTATATTAAGACTTGTGAAGCGTATCTTCAAGACGATCTATCCTTCTATGTTTATTTCCTTGTGTTTCTTTGGGTTTCTTTGGGCTTAATATTCTTTACGCCGTGACGCATTTTTCCTTATTGTGGGTTTTCACAATTCTTATTCATCATTGAACTATGACAAGCAATAACACACATAAAGATGGGCAAACATTAAGAGGGTCCCGAATGCTGATGAATAAACATTGAAATACAATGAATAAATAGTATTATAATTAAAAATTATTACTACAAGTGTTACATCACAGAAGCTGATGTGGGAACAAACTGCGGCTTTCTCATTGAAAATCGCAGAAACGTGCGACAAACTGTAAACAGTCAACCACAAAAATGTAGTGTGTATATTTAAAAATATACATATTTTTTCTACGGCAATTACAATGGCTCACTCCCCCATATAAAACTTAATGATGATTTTTCATTACGTTTCTGAATAAATATTCATCATCATTTGACCCTCGGGAATTGTGGGTAATAACTTTAAAAGCCGCCGACAAGAAATCGGAAAATTCAATGACTTTCTCTAATAATAATAAGGAAAGCGTCAGCGAATAGCAATGTTTATTACGATTAGCAAACTGGTACTAAAATAGCTAAATTCCGCATAATACATACATATATTTACATATATTTCATTATCAATTACAAGCTAATTAACGAGCTTTCCAAGTGATTTCTGTAATAAAATTAACATAAAGATTAAATTGTTGGCATGCTTTATTATAGAGGAATAATGAACGTTTAAGTAAACACAAGTATATACTTATATACATAAATGTACATTTGTTTGTACAATGTGTGCATCTGATGTCATTTTCACATTCCATCCAAGTGCATCTAAGTAAATAACTTTAATTAAAATGTCAAATTACTTGTTGTCTATTGTTGCTGCGTGTGAAGCGAATCAAATTCGAATCGATATTTGAAGTGAGTGTGAAAATTGTAATAAGTGGAAATTCAAAACTATTTGCCGCTAAATTTTGTGCACACATGTGTATCACAAATTGTGTGCAACTATGTTGGCCATCTGAGCACCAACAATAACGATAACTGTACGATTAACTCAAATTATTGTGGATGTCGGAGCATGTCGGACATTAGAGGCGAATCCAAAACGATACCCCTAATGAGCAATTAAGTTAAATTACGAGTAACAATCAGAAGCCTGTATTCAACTTGAATATTATTTTGAACATCCGCTGTCAAATTGCGAATAAGTTGAAATTTTGTTTTCGCCTGGCTACTTGAACTTAATTAAGATCTTAAGTTTTGGTCACGGCCAATGCACATAGAAATAGAAATTACTTGCTTTAAAAATATTTCAATGATCAGCATGAGATCATTAGACCTGGGGTGATTCTTCTGCGTACTAAACCAACCTGTCAAAGATGACACCAGATTTAAAGAGTAGCGGGAATAAGCTGCTGTGATGGATGCCTATGTGACAGCTGTCAGTTAATAATTAGAAAGCAGAATTATAAAAAAACATTTATATATCTTAAATCTTTTCGTCGAAAATACATTGTCCTCCATTTTGCCAAAATATTTAAAACATATGATATAAAAACAGCAAAAAAATATTGAATTCTCAAAAGCAAGTGATTATGAATTTTGCACGTATTGATTAAATTTGATATAAATGCAAAGAGATTTTTTTCGTGGCAAAAATATATTTTTTATTCAAGAACTCAAAATGGAGCTATAGAATATATTTGAATTAAGTTAATTATTTTTTGTCTGTAAAGTTAGTTTAATTAAAGCATTTGTAGCTAACGAGATTAGTTAGGATCTCTTGCTGGTCATCTCTGGAACGATTGTTCTTATAACAGCTATATGATATAATGGTAATAATCTATATAATCTAGCCAATGTCGAAAAATATATATATATTGTCTGCAGAAAGAACTCGTAAAAGTAAATTTATTTTACGTATTTGCTAAAAATATTGGACTATTACTTCTGATGAAAAATATGTTAAATACACATGTTTTGGGCCAATAAAACAAATATTTGTATGTTTATTCATATGTTTTTGACGTCTATTTTAAGACCTAAGAATATAAAAGTTTTCTTATTTCGGCTTTCTCAATATGTATATTGGTAACATTTTCGCTATTTAACTTATTAATCATCCAACTAAGCGTATGCGTAATGCTTGTTCCTGTTGTTTTTTGTTCATCTCCGTCCCGGGTTCGTTTGCCGTGGACAAACTACGCACCTCTCCGTTGTTTCGCATCAATCAACAAACTAAATGAGCGTACAAATGTGACGACGCCTCACAAATCCAAATCGCACGTGCTTGTGCCCCTTTGATATCACTGTATGTGTATGTGTGTGTGTGCGTATAAGTGTGTGTGTGCGTATAAGTGTGTGTGTGCGTGTGTATGTGTGTGTGGTGTGCGCGTTATGCGGGGGAAAACTAACTGTTTGCTCAGCGCGTTTTAATTAGTACAGAGAGCGTCAGAGACCTCTGTTTCACTAATTGACCGCATTAGGTGACATTCACAGTTGTCAGCAGTTAGCAGTTAGCAGACAGTAGTCAGATGCCACGCCCACTTACAAAAACAAGTAGGAATGCTGTAGTCGAGTTAGCTCGACTACGATATACCTTTAACCCAGTTGTTAAATATATTCTAGTGTTATTGGCAAAATTCCTTTTAAGATGATTTGCACTCAAATAATCAGTACTGACCCGCACTGGCTGCCTAAAAACACGTGCATATGCATACATACTTGCAGACATACATACGTACACGAAATAGTACTTATCGGAGCTCTGCAGAATACACACAAATATATTGACGCTAGCGTTGATTATCATGCCATCTCTTTCTCACACATGCGCTTGCCTATTGCTGCTAATAGAAATGAGATCAATATG
Source organism: Drosophila mimica (assembly GCA_037043585.1). Lineage (NCBI taxonomy): Eukaryota > Metazoa > Arthropoda > Insecta > Diptera > Drosophilidae > Drosophila > Drosophila mimica. The sequence continues at coordinate 410,275 of JBAMBE010000286.1, read as the reverse complement.
AAAATATATTTTCGACCATAACTTTGGTGTTTCTTATCCGATCTTAATGAAATTTTGGCAATTGATCAATAATATGTATAGGCATATTATGTATAACTTAAAAACCTCTGCCTCTGAAATTGTGGAATTTATTGTTATCGGAAATCAAAATATATTGATAATTCAGAAACTGAGGCAGTTATCGATGAAATAAAGCAAACTTGATCTGCGCATGGTAAACGAGAACTTATATTCCAAATTTGAATATATTTTATATTCTAGCACTTATAGTCTTTAAGATCCGCGTGTTCATACAGACGGACAAACGGGCGGATGGACAGACGGACAGACAGACGGACATTGCCATATAGACTCGGCTGTTGATTCTGTTCAAGAATATATATACTTTATGGGGTCGGAGATACTTCCTTCTGCCTGTTACATACATTTGCACAAAACCATTAAACCCTTTTTACCAATTTTTAATGGGTTAAGGGTATAAAAATAAAAAGGCGTGCCACTGATTGCCTGGTCACATTTTGGGTTTATCACGTGTTTGATTTATTGAATTCGTGCCAAGTAAATTGACTGGCGACAAAATGCAAACTGCAGTCGTGACACACAAAATGATTTATGATTTATGATTTATGATGATTTATTCGCAGATCTGCTTTGACTCGTGGGTGGCAGCGAAATGGTGCACGCTGTAAATGCTGGCCATTTATAGATATCCGTAGAAGCTGACGGTTTTACACGGATTAGTCACATTGAAAATAGTTAAATAAATAGCGGGTGTAAACTAGATCGTGCAATTGTATTTACATCAAAAACCAATTCCAAGGAAAACAAAAATAGCATTAAGAATAGTAAGTTGAGTACACTTCAGGTTGAATCATCAGTTTATTTGTCAACTTGTTGGCAACTGGTTACATGCCAATCAAGTGGGTCTTGGCAACCTCAACACTTTTGAGGCCTACACAAATGTGGGCTGTTAAGCATATTGACAACCTGAGTTGCGTACTGCCTGTTAACCATTGAAGTCTCGTTCTTGGTCAACCAAACTGACCACAACTAATGCATCCAACGGGACGACCACTTCGTCCGTAGAAGAGCAGAGACTGTAAATAAGTTTCTGGCTGTCAGGCATGGCATATGGTCAACATTATCCTATGGGACGTATAAGTCACATGGTTTATTTTTAAATTCAATTGGCACATCATTTGTTTAGCACTCAATGCACTTTCCCAAGCAGACGTCACAGTGATCTCCCCCTATAGATACAGCTGGTATTATTATTTAGAATTTAATGTGCACTGCTGGAAAATGCCTTAGGCCCACTTGAAATTTAATGTAAGTGTGTTTTTGTGTATGGCACTCGAGGGATCTGCTGTCGTTTACACATGTATATATTTATATATATATATATATATATATATATGTATGTAGCCTGCGAGTGCTTATCCATATTTGGCTCGGTTCAGCATTTTCATTAAAACTTTAAGTCACATTTGCTGCCGTCATTTGATGGTGCTACTTTGCATTATTTAGGCAGCAGCCTCCACAGTTGGGCAAACCTCAACACAGACGTGTATGCAAGCATATATGTATATTTGGTTGTGTGTGTTAGTGTCTGTGAGCAGGAGCTGACAGTCCTGGAGTCTTGCTACACCAAAAAAAAAGAAGAAGCACAAGCAAACCAACCCGAAACAAGCCGAAAAAACAGCTAAACTTTAGCTGGAGTCAGTTACACCTACAAAAAAAAAAAATAATTTACAATAGAATCTAGAAAATCAGGAAACGATTTTTTAATCCTACAAAATCAGTTTGGAATTCTAAAAACGTAGAACACTAATCAATTATACTCACATCTATTTCAACACCTACACTTTTAAAAAAGTAATCTTCAACTGAAATTTAATGCAATTCTAGAAAAATATAAGAAAATTTACATAAGACATGAAACACAAACTTTTTTAATGTTTAAAGTTTAATAGCAAAAAAAAAAACAACAAATATTAATGATATGTTGACAATAATGTATATGACTAAATTAATTTCATCATTTACAAATTTAGCAAATTCAATGAAAAATAAAATTTTAATTAAAAATTTTGAAGAATAGACCATTTAATTTATGATAAGACTTTCTCAAAAAACTTAATTGTATGCTTTTCGCATTTTAAATGGATTAAGGGTTAAGAACATAAAAAGAGTTTTTTTTTTTGAGAGTTTTTATTTTTAAATCTATGTCACATTTTTTCAAAGTGTAGTCGCAATCTTGTGTAAGCGAGCTTTTCTTTGAATTTGGATAAACCTGAACTTGCCCTGCGTAGTTGACGCCAACTGTGAACCCTTGACACACACACACACACAAGGGCACACATACATACAAAAAAGCCGACAGGCTGGCAATTGGATACACAGCTTGACAGAAAGCAATAGCTGAATATGTGTGCTGAGTGTGTGCTGAGTGTGTGTGAGTGTGTGTGAAAGTGTGTGGCATCAACCACAACAACATCGATTGATAGATAGACAATAATTACAATCGCAACAACAATTTTGGTTCATTGTGCGGTAATAACACACAGGCGTCGCACAGTGACAACAGCCATCAATGCTCAACAATGCAAACTAAACAGTCAGCTACAGATACACACACACACACACACACACACACACACACTTACACACACACACACACACTGGGAGAGACACAAAGCCACTCACAAACAGCAGCTGAGAACGCAATCAGGCAGCGAGACAAATTGACAGACAATTTAGCTGTCAATTGTACGTCGCTCGTTTGGCGGTCGCTCGATGGAGGAGGAGGAGAAGGAGGAGGAGGAGTAGCAGTCGATTGGCATTAATTTGGCTCGTCCACCGTCCATTATCCTGTGACCTGCGTCCTGTCTATGCATGCAAAGCAGCACACAAAATGAAAATGGCCATTTGATGACCATTTAAGCTGCTTAAATTGTGGGGCCAAAACTCAGCTTTGGCTGCGATTCTTTGTCTTTGCTCGAGGCGCCTGCCAACATTGCCATTAAGCCAATTGGGCGTGTCTTATTTATCTATATACACTCTCACACACACCACACACACTCACACACACACAATGCCTTTCACTTGCACTTGGCCAGTGTGCCAATCAGACAGATTGCCCAGACTAATCTGAATTGTTAGCCATGCAAACTAATAAATATTTTGTGGCGCCACGTGGCGCCACTTCAAACTGGCCACATGGACTGAGCCTCCCTACCCAAAATCCCAATGCTTAACCTCTCGGTGCTTTTTATTTTATATTTATTTTGGCACACACACACACACACACACACACACACACACACACACACACACACACACACAATTTGGAGAATTTGCATGCTGTGTTGGTGCCGCCGCCGCCGAGTGCATATAATTTGGTAGCCCGACTCTTTTGGCTTTTGGCCTTTTGGCGCAACTTTAGCAATTAGAACTGCAGATCCTGGGTAAGTGGTATTTGTGGCAACCCAGCCCAGTCCCAGTCCTGTCACAACGAGCATGCTTACTAACCGAGCAACTTTGACAGCCACTTGTAGCAGCTGCCACACGCCCCCTTTGCCTTGTTGCATAGTTGTTGCTCTCCACATTGTAATTTCGTGTGCGGTCTGTGAAAGTCACATGTCGGTGCCTTAAATTGTGTTGCTCCCATTTGCACACATTTTAACCCATCTTGGACAGCGACGAGATAAAAGCAGTAAAATCGCTATTTAAACATGGCTAAAATTTTATTACATGTAGATTGAATTCCACTTGAAATTTAATAGAATTCATATGCGTTTTGTTTGCCCCAAGATTGACTTGCAAAATTGCAGCAGGTTCATTAATATTACACTCACTAGCCTCATATATTTTTAATGATCAGACAAACTGAACATTGGTTCAGTGGAGTACATTGCTCCAGCAAGGATAAGCAAGGATAAGCATTTGCTTTTGTATTGTTTTTACTTTTGCCCCATTTTACAAACACAAAGCAAAGTTATGATGTGTGTGTGTGTGTGTGTGTGTGTGTGTGGCACAAATAAAACAGAAAAAAAACAAACATTTTTAACAATAATAAGAAAAGTTGGCAGTTTTTGGCCCGTGGGCCAAGCTCCCAGTCAGATCAACAAACAGAGGAACAGAATGAAAGCGAAAAGGCAGCGTGCATAATTTAAACCCAAGGAACCATGAAAACCAAAGCAAAAAGACATTCATTTTAAATTATTTGCTTATGCGGACCACAAAAAAAATACAGACAGATGAAAAGAAGAAACAAAACCTATACCAAAAAAAAAAAAATACTGACAGTAGCTGGCAGCGTTTCGTGGCATCGTTTGTGCTACGCATACGCATCGTCGAACGGCCCAAATCTCATTAGTCAGCACAATGCCACCTCATAATTATAATGCAGCTGGAAACAAAGCTCCGATTTGTGGATTGACAAACTCTTAATTATGCCCAGCAGAAGGTGGCAGGATAAATAGTGTGGAAAGGAAATTAAAATGGCATTTGCATTGCTGCTGCAACAGCTATTGTGCGAGGTTCTGTGCATATGAGAGGAGGACACCTTGACACATGAATGGAACCCAAGGAATACGGCAAGGATAACTATTGTTGCTGTTACGGTTGCTTCTTCTTTTGCTTTTGCCATAGCCCGGCATTGTAAGCCACTTAATCTGGGCAAAAGTATTTAAATTCACGTCACGTGCTTTTGGCATAAACTGTTTTCCTGTATTTTCTAAAAAAAGGAGCTTAATCATTTAATATTAAATTTTGTTGGTTAAATCTGCTTCAGTTTTCATTATGCACGTCATCAAAAGTGATTGCTTTGCCAACAAAAATATGCTTACCTCGCTGCATATTCTTTATTTACACACGGTTTTGTTTGTTTTTAATCACTTTTGGCAATGTGTTTTGTTTCTTTGACATTAATGAGCTTTCCTAGAAATTGTCCATATTTTCAATTAACTCTGATTGACATCACAGCCTGTGTTTGCGTAGCTGAAAAATATGAAAATCGCTGCCAATCCGAATACCGAATACTGAATACCGTGTCACTTTACGGCCGCCCGATTTACAAGCACTGTCCTGACCACGACAATGTCCTGGCTCATCGAGCCGGTCAACTATTCGTTGAGATAAGCTCTGCCACAGAGTTCAGAGTCCACCTCGTGCAAGCCACAGTACAAACAGACGATTATCGTCATCGCCATCGCCATCACTCTGCCAGGTAGTTGGCCAGGACACGAGGACACGCTTGACTGGCTCGGCCCTTGGCGTCGTTTTGAGGCAGGTGACCAGTTTACCAGCTAAATGGTTACATTACGCTCATTTGGCGAAATTGCACTTGTCCTGCTACCCAGTTCCATGCAACAAGCCAAGAACGGGCGTGTTGCATTGCACACTCACAAAATGTTGTAATATACAGAAATTAGTCATAATGTGATAAAAACATTTTTTCCTATATTTAAATTGTGATTTTCCTGTAATTCAAATTACAGATTAAAAAATACTTTTAAAGCTATAACCCTTAAAGATCGTTCATCGCAATTTTAGAAAGCATTTTAGATGTGTTATATGATATATAATATAAAATACTTCCTTAAATATCTTTTCAACATGACTTTCTAGAATATAGAAAGTTATTTTTTTGACTGTACCCGTATCGTCTGCACCGCAACTGTATTCGTGTGTTCGTCTGGCAGTTTGTTAAAAGTTTCTTGGCCGCTTATGAAATACAATTTGGCTGCAGGTCAGTCGACAGGTGGGTTCATTGGTCAGCGGATCGCAAGGCAAATGGCTGATCGGATGGACAAACACTTAACAACTCAATTGAGTGCTGCCTGCCCCACTTCAGTCCATAAAGAACTACTTAAGTGCTGAATTGCCCCCATTTTACTAGCCAGATTGTGTTTGCGTATGACTTGTGTTCTATTAATATCATATTTATGGGGGGCAAATCCTTGTAACACATTTTTCGTATTTATTTATTACGTACTTCAACTGATAACGTCAGTTAATCATCTACATATATATTACAATAAAATATTAATAAAACAAAAATCATTAATTAAAATCATAAGAAATTAAAATGCAATAAGTTGTTGCAACTAAAAATTACAAAATGTTTGCACTTTAAAGGCAAAATAGCTTGTGAATTTCATTTTCATTTGCGAAAAATTAATTTTAAATTTTAATGCGAATTTAAGTATTATTTTTATAAAATTAATATTATTATTGAACAGTAGGAGTTATGATTGCTCATTGTACCAATGACAATGAACCTTATAAAAATAATACACAAATTGTTTCACTTTTTTTTTAAATAAAAATAAATTACTGAAAATAAATCCTGCTCATTTCAGAAAGCGAAATATTGATTTTATTTATTTTATCACAGTCAGCAAAAAAGAGAGAAAAGAGCAGTTGACCCCCTTTTGTGGCACACTTCATTGGGTTTAATGTTTTGCATATCGAAGAGTGCTTCCATTATTAAATTATGTGATACAACATTGTCCTAACTGGTAAATGGACAACCAATAAAATAGGAACATATTTATTTATTTTTATTATTTATTATATATTTATCTTGCCAACTTTGTGGAAATTTAAAATATATTTGTATACCTTGGAGAACGGATCCCTGTGTTTGAGTGGCTATATCTATTTATGTTAACCAGCTAAATTTATTTTAATTGAATTGAACTTTGAGTTGAGAAGGAAACAATGAAATAAATAACAACATTCATAAAGATATATTATATATATTAAAAGCTGATTCTTGTAGGGGATAAAAACCAGTCCAGAAAATATAGAGCTTTTATATTGTTTTCTCAAGTGGAAAAGAATTACTTTCACTTTTCTGCTGAAAATATGACTTTTCCCCTTAAGCGATTCTCAGAACACATTTGACGTAGATCATTTTATCAATTTAATTAACTCGTTGGCAAAAGATAAGTCTAAAATATTTCCCATTGGTATATTCATTGTATTACTAAGAATTCTTGCAGTAAACAAAGCTATCAGTGTTTGTGCAGGTGATAATATTACTATTTATGGATATATGCCTCAACTATATTTTTTTTTCTCGAATTTTCTTAAAGAAAAGATCATTTTTGACAGTAAAAATGTGTGACTCACCTTGAATCGAACAAAAGAAAAATGTATTCCCCTATATCAGTTATGGGGCTTAAGATAATTATTCATATGCATATGTACATATAGGGCAGATCGTGATGTTCGTGGTGTTAGTAATTCTAAATAAATATAAATGTTTACTTGTTCCAGGCTATACATACATATAAATATATATATATATATATGTATATACATCTGCTTATGACGAACATACTCAGCTGCCCGCATTTTCGTTAAATTCAAGTGCTTTTGCCCGCCATCGATTCAGTATCGATTCGATCTCCGAAACGAAACGACCTAATAAATCATCAACAACATATATAGGAAATAATAATTGAACAATTTGAATACAAATTTTAAAGAAGTCACACAAATCCAAAGTGAGTTAGTGAAAACTTGAAGTTAGACAAACATTGTTGTAAGTTTTCGAGGTTTGACTATTGTTTCTGGGCTTCTTCTTCTTCTTCTTCTTGGCTACTAAGCAAAGTTTGCGTCAAAAAGTCTAAACGAGTCTGGCCACTTTGGTTAGATGGTAAAGTGCCGTAATAATTTCAAGCTACTATGCTAGAAAAACAAAACAGATGTCAGAGAAAAGTAATCGAAAAGTTTACCGCAAGGCAAAACATGCAGCAAAGCTAAGAAAAATTGCACTAAAAGTTGATGTCTAATTTGAAGCAAACTCGAGGCGTTGCCAAACTCTCAAAAGTGAAACCACAACAAAATTTGCAGCCACAAAAGTTTGCTACCACGAATGGCTCGGGCGCAACTAATTAAGATTGAGTTCATACAATAAAACTTGACACTCTGCTCCTTTAACTAACCAGTGATGAATCTGTGCTCTCTGTCAATTGTAGTAACCACTCCAAGGCACACCAAGCACAGCAAACACCCAAAAAACTAAAGGATATGAAACAAAAGAGGCAAAAAATTACCGGCTCTGCACTTCCGGTCCTAATACTCACACTCCTGCTCTTTGTGGTCCAAGCAGCGAGTCGACCCTCCACAGAAAATGAAGGAGACATTGCATCCCTGCCACCGGATGCGGACAACGTTGAGGTAAGTAGCCTGCTGCAGCTCTTGCTCCAATTACAAACTTTGACATCTCTGCTGCAGTTCCATCATGTAAGAGTTGTGGATGGTGTTATGCACGAGGATCACCCGGTGGTCATGTACAAGGAGGACTTTGTCAACGAAGATTATGGTAAAGTTATTTGCTACACACACATCGATATATCGAATATTAATTTCGTATCCATTTGCACACAGATCCCAGTAAAAACGAGACCAAAACTTTCCATCCAAAACTGTTCAGAGATCGACAGCGTTTTCGGCATCATCGCTTGAAATCCGCTGCAAAGCAACTGAGGATCGAGGAGCCAACGGAAAAGATCATCTTTGATGTGCTCCCGGAGACGCCATTAGTAATGAACGATGATGACTCTGCCGCCGACAACTTTGAGGTTGCCCAAGATGTGCAGCCCTCGAAGGAGGATTTGCACCAAAAGTATCCCAAGAAATATCACAGTCGCCATCGCCGCCAAGCAAACAATCCCTACTCCCGTCACTATTCAGTCCGACAACCCACCATTTTCTACAATATACCCGTTGTGGCAAAGCCGCACTATCAGCGGTAAGTACACTAAAACAAAAAACAAACCAGGTCTTAATTCAAGTACAACGAAAGCGAATTTTTGAAGATGTAAATTTTACAATTATTACATCAAAAATTCTTGAATGAAGTTCTAAAAAAATAATTGTTATTGCAGTTATCCGGTTCGTGGAAACGGTCCAAAGTATAGTGGACCCCTGACTAGGTGGCAAACCCCGAAACCAGTTATCGCAACACGTGACGACTTCGCAGATAATAGCCTGTTCCACAATTCGAATCCGGAGGATGCCGACTTCTCAGTATTCGATCAGCCTCGGCCAGATGAGAGACCACCGCCAAGTGCAAGTGCTAGTGCAAGTGGCTTTGATGATGCCTTTGTGGGGGGCGTTGGGGGAAGCTTTGGTGGTGCCTCTGGTGGTGGCTCTGGTGGTTCCGTCTGGAATAACTTTCAGTCACCCCCTGAACAAGGTTTGTCTAAAATATATCCCTGATAGCGATAGCCTTAAAATTAAAATTTTGTTGAAATATATACAGATCGAGTGCCCTGGCCAACAAATAGTCGACTTCCAGGATGTAAGTATTAAAGCGCTCGCTACAGCTACAGTGCAGTTCATCGGTTCATATGTGTACATCATATCATCAAAAATTGTGTATAACATTATTCTTGCCTCGTTAACCCATATAGTTGTTGCTACGCTTTGATGCATTTGTGGTTTCTTCTCTTTCCCACACATCTATCTTTTTAACATTCATCCATTCGTTTTTGTTACGTCACAGCACGGACAACCATCCGGCCACCACAATTTTGGTCAAACGGGGCCACCAGCGGCCGAACAAGGCCACAGCGACCCACGGTGAGCAGCGCACCACCGTCGACCACAACCCGACCGACCCGACCGCCCCGACCAACTGCAGCCAAGGCGTCCAGCTGCGTTTGGGCAATTGTGAACTGCTGCTCGCAGGGCAGCAATAAGATACGATACAATTGCTTTGAGTCATTCGGTTGCCACGGCGCCTTCTGGGGCGTCAATCCTTGTGCGGAGAATATACGCGATAATGCGATCGCCTCTCTAACGAGATAACAGTTTTCATAGGACTGAATCCTGGCATAGATTTAGTAGCATTTCTATTCGTGGTTTCTCAAAAGTATTTATATATCTATTATATACACATGCTTAAAAGCAACACAGGAAAATATTTTTTATTTATTTAGAATACATCGTTCAAGCATATGAATAAAATTATTCTTGACCAACATTAAATACGTTATGCCTTTTGCTAAATAAAAAAAATAAATAAATAAATATATATATATAAGAATAATATATGATATGAGCATTCACTAGTCTGGTAATCTATTATCTCATTTTCCTCTGCTGCTAATAAAGTTGTCTAACTCTGAACTTAATTACTTTTTACTAACTGGTAGCTCTTAATTGGATGCACCATTTAAAAGCAATAAGCAACGAACAAGTGCAAATTAGAGTCCTGGTAGAAACATAAACACTTACTGTTAATTAACCACATAAACACATCTCTTCAATTAACTATCTCCCATTATATTATTCAATGCTTTGCCACTCCACCGACAACTCACAAGTTGCAACAATTAAAGCCGACCCTCTGTTTTCTCGTTCAATTTTGAAATACACACGCGAAACAACAATTCCAAACTCAGAGAGAGAGAGACAGAGAGGGGGGGGGGGGGAGGGAATTCAGTTGTCTGAATCATAATTAAAGTAAATACAAAACGATGTTATCGCTTTATGGCCAACAGATGTTATTAAGAATAACTAACTGCATGGTCAACCAAGCCTTGTTTGTTCGGTGGAGTGTAAATAAGTGAAGTTTCAATTAATTGGGTAAATAGACATAGCACTCATACACTCATACAGTCATACACTCAGTACTCAGTACTCACTACTAACTAACACTCACATATTCTCACATGCATGCCTCTTAGTAAAGTTAACATTTTGGGCCCGTTTTAATTGCAGCGAATGTTGAATTTGCATCCGAGGCGCAGGCACCAAAGTCGCCTCATTCTCAGCCACCGAGTCGACCCAGTTCCGTTCGGCCGCGTCCACGACAAGGTGAGTCAATTGAGTCACCACTGACTACTCAGAGTAACTCAATCACTTATCACTATTTACAGATGCCGTGCTGTATCCTACGGATCCCGTCTATGATTCGCGCAACACCTGCCATCGTGCCTCAAAGTTGTGCTGCGGCTACGCTGATCTGGGTTCTTTGTACGACTGTTTCAGTCGTCAGTACTGCGAGTATAGCATCTCGGAAATAATCTCAACTTGCTCCTAGTCCTTGCCACTTGACCACTTCTGAGTGATGTAATCCCTCTTGGTCTGTTCTTTTTGTGTACCGCTCTTCTGATTTAGCCCTGATGTACTTAAATATTGCACACTCAAAGTATCTGCTGTAAAAACCGATTTATTTGATTTGATTTGTTCTAATACTATTTTAATTAACACAGCAACTGTATAGAAAAACTGGAATCTAGTCTGCTTTGTCCACGCGGCTGCTCCACAATGCTGAATACATTCCATCTTTATACATTTCTACTTATAAGCTGCACAGAGAGAAAAAATTTACATAATATATTTAGAGTACAATAACTTTTGTCTCACAATTTTGTTGTTGTTTTAAGTCCGAATCTTCAAGTATTTAAGTAAGTTTGTATTTGTGAACTCAAGAAGTAAAATCAAAAGGCTCTTCTTCAAAGTATGTTTTCATCTCTGAATAAGCATTCTAGAATTCTTTGAACAAATTATGGTAGATGGGATTAGGTTTTGTTTATAAATATTTCAAATAATGCGACAATATTAATTGTCATTTTAGTTTGTCATTTTTCTCTCTGTGTACTTTACACTAAGATGCTGCTTGCATTTTTGTTTATAGCACATTTATCATAGTTTATCATAGTTTAGCTTATAACACTTTGGGCCAAGATAATATAATAATAATAACAAAAGTTCACTCCACCGGTAAAACTGCAAGTAACTTGATGTATTTTCTATTATCTACTTATCAACAAATGATGAACATTTTCCGTAAGGTTCCAGTGTGTTTGTGTCTGTTTGTCAATCTTTTTCGTATTTATCCAGCTGTCATCTCACGTTCTCTTAGATGGCAAGGAGTTGTGTAATCCCCACATAAGTCCTCAGACTGTCGGCGACAGTTTACCAACAAATCTCAGTTGATATCATTTGAAAGAACAGTGTCTTTTGCAATGCTATTTACGAACCCACGTAAGGCGATTACTTTGCGGTTACTGCTAGCAATGCCACGCCTACCATTATTTTAGGCTTAATTGATTTGTGTTTGTGTCCTTTCAACAAAATGCTGTTACTTAACTGGCAGCACAACACATCAACCTTTTTATGTTTTGCGAAAATATCTTCTCCACATCCATTTAAAAATGTATAGATTTAAATACATATTGAAAGGAATATGTTTTAAATACCATTTCGTACGTGGTTGCTTCAATGCTTAAAATAATAAAAAAAAATAATAAAATAAATAATAACAGATTGAAATCTGTCAGATGAGTTTTTAATCTTAAAAGCTTATGCATTTTCTAAAATTTTTTTAAATGAAATGAAAGCATTTAGTTTTTGTCATATCAACTGCAATATTTCATATTTAAATGGCAGTTTTGATGAAAAGGAAAAGTAGCTGGCAAATAAAAAATATATTTTTAAATTATATGATTATTAAATTATGTAAATTCCAAAGATCGACACTTAATTAAATACAGCAATTAGCAATCATTCTGTTGCTGCACCAAGCCAGACGCAGCTTGTGATTAAATTAATCACTCTCCAATTTAAAATTAAATTTTAAATTTTTGCATATAAATAAAATTAATGCTTTCAACTAGAAGTTTTTAAATGATATTTTTAGTCTTAGACTTAGTCTTAGTCTTAGTCCTTAGTTACTTACCGCTGCCGCTGTCATAGGAACGTGAAGTGGAGCCACTCGTATTTGAACGTTTAATCTCACGTCTACCCATGCTGTCTCTCTCTCTCTCTCTATCTCTGTCTCTGTCTGAACTTTGATGATGTGCCTGTTCCTGTTCCTGTTCCTGTTGCAGTTGCTGTTGCTGTTCCTGTTGCTTTTGCTGTGGGTAGCGGTATGAGGTTGAGGTTGTGTTATGTGTGTTGCTGGCCACGTGGCACGTGGCAATAAGTGCACAAGCTGTCGAAGCGGCAACCTTGGCAACCGCAGAACTATAACTAGAATGTGCTGCAGCTGTTGCTGTGGGACTATTGCAGTTACTGCCACTGCACGGAGTGCAATTAAGAGACGGTGTGGAGGAGGTGGTGGTGGCTTTGGCGGTGGTGGTCCTTGTATAGCGGCTTGCCAACAGCGACCCAACACTGCTTGTGGTGGGAGGAAACTCAAAATAGTTGACCTGCAGCTGATTGCCAAGCAAATTAATAGCAGGCTTTGTGGCCAAGCCGCTGTTGCCTGTGTGGCTTGAGTTGCTGCTGCGCCTGTGTTGATGTGGATGCGAATGCTGTTGCTGATGCTGATGCGGATGTTGATGCGGATGCGAATGCGGATGATGTTTCTGAAGCTGGTTGCTGCTGCCGGCTGTCGATTGGATTTGATGCGGCGTTGGCGGCGGCGGGGGACAAGCGTTGTTGATGCTGCTGTTGCTGGAGAAGGACGATTTGCGCAGTGATGATGGTCTTAACCCTTTGACAGGGTACAATGGGTACTATCGCCCGGCAACGCGTACCCAATCGCGGTGGTCTCGATCACTGTTGTACCAAATGCCTGCAAAATGAAAATTCTGTTAACCATCGATAATTCAGTTAAAGTTAAGTGCACTTAAAGCGAACTTAGCGCATGGCCGGCATAAACATATATATATATATATATATATATACATATGCGCCCGCCCCCACACCCGACCACGCCCAGCATCGTAAAAGGCAGGCCATTAACCAGGCCAAAGCAAACCATTGGGGACATCGTCGGGGCATTAAGAACAGTCAGTACCAATTTTACCAAATATTTGGCACATGAAATCATTTTGTGGTAATAAAATTTCACGTCCCACCGGGCGAATCATTGATTTGCTGTAAAGCTCCGCAAACCACAAACTGACCACTAACCATGTACACACACACACACACACACACACACACACACACACACACACACACATACACTTATGCTCTGATGCGCTTACAATTTGCGCTTAATGGAGGCTTAAATGTATTGAAAAAGATTTGATAGTTAAACATGCTCAACAAAAGTTGTTCACAAACATCGAGTAAGTGTTAGTAAAAAAATGTATATTAAATTTTAATGTGCTTTAATTAAACATTAGTTGGTTACACTTAAAAAAAATATATGAACTGAAGTTGAAAAACGTGTATTTGGTTTGTTTTTCTCAAGTTCGGTTTTCCAAGAAATCAAAAATCACTTCTAGCTCTCAGCGGAATTTGACTTTGTACGCAATTTTCTTAATTCTACCCTTTTCCCGAGTGCAGCCCATAATTTAATCAAAAGACAACATTCAAGTGAACGAGTTGGGCAAATTGAAAGCAGTGAAGTGCTTGCCAGATATATTATATAATATTATTTGTCTCGGCAACAAAGCTCTGGGCAGATGAGTCGAATTCATTCGAATTCCACTTGAGCAGTCCTCCAATTGCACCAGCTTACTTCAGATGACATCATATCTTTTATGTGGCAAGCACGAGAGCTCCTGGGAAATGCTTTCAGAGATGGAAAAAATCAAGCAACACAATTCAGGGGGAATGCGATGCGATGGGAAATCAGGAAAGCAAATAGAAATCAATAATAATAACAGTTTATTAAAGCTGTCTCCTTCACCGTTATTTACTCAACTGCTGTTCAACAAGTTGCATTGCATTTCATTACCTGATTGGCCAGCAAAGGACAGGACAGGACAGGACCGTACCGGACAGGACAGGACACGAGAAATGTCCTTCGATTAACAGACAGAATCAAATCAGTTGCCTGCAGCCAATTGCAATTGCCAAAGGGTATTTATTGAGTAATGTGGTCAACAAAGTGTTCCTGTGTATTTAATTATGTTGTGTATCCGCCTGCGGCATGCCACTAAAAAGCAAATGAGATTCAAAGCAATAGGAAAAATCTAAAAAGAGAGACCACCAGCTTGATATGCTCTCAAGGTGAGCAGCTGGCAACCAATTCAATTTAAATGTCATGTAATGCCTCTTAACACAGCAAATGCTTGCCGGCAACATGTCCCTTGGTTGAGAGACCAGTCGATGCCACACAGAGTCCCGCAAATAATGTGGCACGAACGTGCTACTGCCATTTTCATTTGTATTGATGCGGAGCAACAAGCTGATTTGCTCATTTGCCCAGTCGAATGTTTTCCACGCAGCTACACTCAGAAAAAAACTTATTTTAAAAATAGAAATGACATCAAAATCGGAAATCCAAGTTTTTTTCTAGTTTAAAATGTGAATAATGGTTGAAGTAAATGGCATATTTTTGATATTTTGTACTAACAAATTTATAAATTATTCAAATCTATTGATATTTTTTTGAAGTGTATTACAGCATTTTTGTAAGCTGTTAGCTACAGCAGAGAGAGAGAGAGGGGAGAACATCAAGGTTGAATGGTCTAATTCTAATGCACAGCGAATAATGCGAGCGAAATATAAAGCTGCTGAGATGGCAAAGGGAGAGAGAAATAGAGAGAGAGGGGGAGAGAGAGAGAGGGAGAAATTGGCAAAACCAAAGGCAAAGGCGAAACTCAGTCTTCCACATGTTGCCTCTAATCGGTTTGGATTTGAATTTCCATAATATGACACCCGATAGGAACGAGACACAAGGCTGACATCATAAACAAGCACCAGAGAGAATGCAAAATGGGACACATAACAAAAAACAACAACAACAACAAAAAAAACTGTGCAAAAAACAGCAACAACAATCAAGCCCAATGAAGCTCATGGCTCAGTTTTGTCTGTCCAGGCCAAAGCCAGATCAGGATTAAAGCATCAAATTGTTAGCTGATGCCTTTGCCTGCATAGATCAAAGCACGACTCCAGTGTGTGTGTGTGAGTGTGTGTGCGTGTGTGTGTGTGTGTGACTGTGTGTGTGTGTGTGTGTGTGTGTGTGGGTGCGTGTGCTTGTGTAATTTGTGCCGTGTATTGTGCTCCATTTGTACTTAAGCCTGACATCGTCAGTTATTCAATGAGCGACTCTAGTCATCTCCAGTCTCCAGTCTCCTGTTCCAGCGTCGTCGGCAACGCTTTTCTTTTAATCAATTCCTCAAGTCAGTCTATCAATAATACCAAATATGGTGGAAGGCAGGCAAAGTGAATAATGTGCTGCCCATTGGTTGTTGCTATTGTCGGCTGCGGCTATCTGCTGAGCAAGTGGAAAATGCGAGTTTCCTTTTTGCCTTCCTTTTTTTTCATTTTGACCATTTTTCCGATTTCCTTTTCCGCTGCTTTAACTGCCGCACAGTTATGGCATTTGGCATATGGTGACCTCTTTTAGACATTCGGAACAAGTCAATTTTCATTTTTCACTGAGCCAGCACAAATAAATTTCACTTTTGAATGTTAAGCATCGAATAAATTAAGCAACCAACTGTCCAAAAGGTTTTTTATTCTGTTATTCTCTTCTTCTTCTCCTTTTTTTTGGTAGTTGCATTAAACATGATTGCTTCGAAGACTCATAATCACGTGGATTCGTTTGGATTCGTCTGGATTCGTTCACCTGTGCAAATGGAATTAAATTTGTTCAGGTAAAGTCTGGCGATTTTAGCTGTGGTATTTTGCTGCGCTTGCGGCATTCTGTTGAAAATACTTTTGTTAATAAAATTTGAGCGCGCCTGTCACATTCCATTTAACATTCCCATTTCATGCTTTTACTCAGGCCTTGCCCAAAATACAAAAAAAAACAAAAAAAAAAAACTTGGCTTTTACATAGTTGACGGGCAGAGCCCCCAATGTTGTCATAGTTAAGCCAATGTAAACTTTTTTAATTTGCAATAATAATAAAAATTCCGTTCTCATCAACCAGCAGCGCTCCAAAATTTAGAGCCTTTCACACAGAATAATTCAACAAGTTTTATGCGTCGCCTCGCGTCGCGTCGCGTTGCGTCGCGTTCTCTGAAAATATTTGTGGTTGCCGCTTTTGTGTTTTACGGCAACTCACACATCGATGCTGCTAAGGATGAGCGGATGAGAATGCGGTGCGGATAAATATGGGTGGAAGGGTGGGTTTTGGTGGTGCTCTGGCAAGTGGATCACTCGCACATAGTTTAAGACCCATTTGATTTATGGACATAGAGTGTTTGCAAAAGTGTTTTTGTCTTTTTTTTTTGGTACTCTTCAAATACCTGCTTAAATTCAAGCAATCGCTTCAATTTACTATTAAATATTTACAGCGCCTGCGGACTTGCAAATTGTTGATAAGAAATTTAATTTGAACGCTGGCAAATTTATTATTGATTTTATGTGGTGCAGAAATGCAAGGATGCTTGACTGGGATTTGTGATATATTAAATAAACAACTATTTCCACTTATTTTCTTAAGAATTCAATTTATTTCATTTTTTATCGACATAAGAGTGTCCTGGTAGCTGAAGAGGATATTATCCACATACTGGGTAGTCTGTCATATTGAGTATCTACTGCGAAACAATCAATTATTTTAAAAATTAACTCACTTAAGATTTCTCACAAAAGGGGAATAAATTGCATTATTAAATCTTAAAACAAATTGGCCAAAATTGAATGACTAAGCCAATGTTTTCTGCTGTTGAACCAGTCGCAAGTTTGTTGCAAGTGCCAGGATTCGTCATCAGCAGACAACAGGCAAAAACTGACAGACACACAGCCATGTGGCAGATACATGCCCCGCAACCGTTATGTTTGTATTTTTTAGCCGAAAATCGATTACCAAACGGGACAAAAAATAAAGCTCGAGCAAGCAACATGTGGCTGAATATTTAGGTGATTGAGGCAGGGTCGAGTGGCAAATAAAAACTCAAAGGAAATGAATTCGTTTGGCGATGATACTTTTTTGCATGTGTGTGTTTGCTTGTGTGTGTGTGTGTGTGTGTGTGTGTGTGTGTGTGTGTGTGTGTGTGTGTGTGTGTGTGTTCGCTATTCATGCACAATTTACCAGAAACGATTTTTTCACAATTTGCAGAGGATATCAAGCTTGTGGCCCAATTAGGAATATATATATTCTTGATTAGTATAAATAATCGATACAATAGCTGTCTTAAAGCTATCATAATGAAATATTTTTGAGGTTATTCTTGTATGGAACACTTGTTAGTTTGCCAAACTTATTATACTAACAAATGTTCATAAAGTTAATAAGATACTTAATAATATTTATACTTATGTCTGCAAGGGTATGAAATAGTCGGCTTAGTCCATCGAATTTTTTCTCCCTTTTTTTACTGCCAAGAAACGCGGCACGGCAACTCGAGGGAGTGAAAACTGTTGCATGTGTGCGAGTGTGAGTGTGTGTGTGAGTGTATGTGTGAGTATGAATTGTGGACACACTCAAACGTGTCTGTGTGTTTGTGTTGATAAACGCCTGCACTCATGGATAGTTGCAGGTGTGTCGCCGGTCTTTGGCCAGGACACAGGCAAAACAATTGCCCTTGGCTTAAATAACCAAAGTTGCATGTCCTTCTCCATTTCATGCACACGACAATTGCATTTGTGTGCGTGTGCTGCTGTTATGAGCTGTTTGTTGATTTAAGCCACATGTGCAAATTGACTCAAAACTTCGTCAATTCAAACTGAAAACTGAAACTGAATTTGCAACACGGGAAAAGCGAAGAGTGGCGCACAAAAACTAGCCACAAACAGCGCTAGTCGTAAATGCTGTTGTTTTAATTAAAATGTAATGAAATTTGGGAAAAATATTTTGTTTTTTTTTCATTTGCGATGGGTTTTGGAAAGACCACATCGGTCACTTCCTGTGCGCAAATGAAGTTATTTTAAATATGAACGTTTATTTAAAATAGGTCGCTGTGTTGTGTTAAATACGTTTTAAAAATATTAAAAAATATTCCCCTTACGTGCCAAAGGAAGACAATGAATACAAGAGAGAGAGAGAGAGAGAGAGAGAGAGAGAGAGAGGGAGATAGGGATAGTCGCCAATCCCCCGACTCTGCTTGCAGCATACCCTCAACTGTGAGTAATTTACGTTTATTAAAATACCATGGAAAATATATATTTTGCTCAGTTTTTGCAGCAACAGCAACAGCTAAAACTGTAGTTGTATTTGTAGTTGTGGTTGTAGTTGTTGTTGTGGTTGTAGTTGTAGTTGTAGCCGTATCCGTAGTTATGTTGTAGTTGTAGATTAACTGCCAGCTTGAGCAAATTCAAAGCTGACTTAGCTCACTTTTTGCTGCTGCTGCTGCTGCTGTCAGATGGCAAACAGTTGGGCTCCTTTGTCTCTCCCCTCCGGCACTTCGTCCTGCAAACAGGTTAATTGAATTTGCTGAATGTGTTGAATGCGGCAGGGGGCTGGGTGGCAAGGCCGAGCAGAGTAGAGCAGAGCTGAGCTGAGCAGAGCAGAGCAGAGCTGAGCTGAGCTGGGCACGCAATCGAGGGCTGTTTAGTAACGCGTGCAACTTGGCCTGCCTGCAGTCACTTCATTAAACACACATACACTCACAGAAAACATATCCATCAACATTTAAAACATATTTAATCCACATGCTTAACATTTTTAAATCTAACGTTTTTAAATACGGAACAAATTAAATATTATTTAATACCCTGAAAATACATTTATTTATAATTTTTAGAAATTTTATTCTGAGTTTTAACCTGGAAATGATAACCAAAGTTGAAGAAAAAAGGTAAAGCGAAGCGATTTAAAATTCATTTATTTTCTAAATCAACTTTTCAAAAACACTTAAGACATTATCTTCTGATAAATATGAACACAATCCAATTAAAAATTTATTGATCAACATTAAATGTCTTTCATTTAATTTTATATTCTGATTAATTTCTGCTTGTACCGAGCGATTTAGAAATTTAGTTCCTTGCCAAATTTTTGATAAAAGATAACGATACTTTTCCGAAATCTACTTATTGTATAATTAAGTCTGTCGATTTTCTGAAATTCAAGTTGGTTTTTTTTTCAAGTGAACATTTTATCGCCATTTCTTTGTTCACACCCGACCATTTTCCCATTCCATACGGCTATCTGCATGCAGAGGATCTGGCTTTTAAGTGTTTTGCGTCTGATTTCACAGAAAACGTGAATTGCGAAAGCGTGAATTATTCCACAGCCAACCCACCATTGTCTGTGTGTGTGTGTGTGTGTGTGTATCTGTGTGTGTGTGTGTGTATCTGTGTGTGTGTGTGTGTGTATCTGTGTGTGTGTGTGTGTGTGCTTGTGTGTTTGTGTGCGTGATGTAAAGTTAATTATTCTGCGAAATGGATTCAGCACTCGCTACACGTAACGAGGCGGCAATGAACAAACTTTTATCGTCATTGCTGTGCAGTTTGGCCAACAAGACTCTGTCTATTCGAGGTGTGCTCTGTGTGTGTATGTGTGTGTGTGTTTGTGTTTGTGTGTGTGTGTGTGTGTGCGTGTGTATACTTTAACTTCATTACCACACAGCGCAGCACTTTCGCTGGACCCTTTTCCTCATAAAATAAGATGTCCTGTCGCCACCTCCGCCTGCACCGCCTGCACCGCCTGCAACCCGCCTGTCATCAGCCTCCAGCTTCCTGCTTCTGGATGAGCAGATTTGAATATTTGCACGTCATACGCACACACAGTTTTTACGAGCCTTACGCAAATTAGGCAAAAAAGGGTTTTTGTCAACCCTTTCTTGAATTTAGCTCTTTCTATATGTGAGTCTCTGTTTTTCAGCGAAACTTTACGATGTGTGTTTTTGAACAGTTTTTACGTGACTTTTTCACTGAGCATTGCAGTTGACACTGCAGATTTGGCTTTTGATTTTTGGGCGTAACGATAGTTTGTGGCATCAACAGACTGGCAGAACCAGTCAACAGTTGGCCGCACGCAACCGAACACAGACAGACAGACAGGCACTACCAATAATTAGCCGAGAGCCAAAGGGAGCACATATTGCCATGAATACGAAACCCAATTAGGGTTAGGGTTTTTGAGGGCATCTCTGATGCCAGGCTGTCGGCTGCATCTCTAATTGCTTGTGCATAAGCCATGTAACGTAACGGAACATAACCATTTGGCCCACAGTGAAAACGTTTTGATTGCATTATTACATTTTTGGTTTTTGGGAATGGCACAAACACACATCTCTACTATATAAATCCAATTCCAATGGCTGAGCTTTTAATTATACTCAAAAGAGAGAGATAGAGAGAGTGATATAGAGAGAGATAGGGAGAGAGAGATGAAAGAGACCCCATTATATTTTTTCATTTGCGGCCCATAAATAACAGCCGGCAAATCGTGCAGAAAGTGAAGTGCCACTTTGTACACTGCAAAAATGTCAAAAGCAAGAAATATTTGAAACAAAAAGTGGCCGAGAAAAATTCGCTGACCGTTTCAAAAAAGTGTGCTATGAAAATTGATTTTTATTTTTTATACCCTTAACCCATTAAAAATGGGTAAAAAGGGTATAATGGTTTTGTGCAAATGTATGTAACAGGCAGAAGGAAGCATCTCCGACCCCATAAAGTATATATATTCTTGATCAGGATCAACAGCCGAGTCGATATAGCCCTGTCCGTCTGTCCGTCCGTCCGTCCGTCCGTCCGTCCGTCCGTCCGTCCGTCCGTCCGTCCGTCCGTCCGTCCGTCCGTCCGTCCGTCCGTCCGTCTGTATGAACACGCGGATCTCAGAGACTATAAGAGCTAGAGACTTCAAATTTGAAATATAGGTTCTCGTATACCAGGCGCAGAACAAGTTTGCTTTATTTTATCGATAACTGCTTCAGTTTCGGAATTATCGATACATTTAGATTTCCGATAGCAATAAATTCCACAATTTAAGAGGCAGAGGGTTCTAATTTATACATAATATGCTTATACATATTATTGATCAGTTGCCAAAATTTCATTAAGTTCGGATAAGAAACACCAAAGTTATAGTCGAAAATACATTTTCATATTGATCTTCTTGTTGTCAGCAGCCGGAAGCATTTTCTGTATGCATAAATAGGCGAGCGCATGTGTGAGAAAGAGATGGCATGATAATCGACGCTAGTGTCAATATATTTGTGTGTATTCTGCAGAGCCCCGATAAGTACTGTTTCGTGTACGCATGTATGTCTGTATGTATGTATGTATATGCTTGTGAGTAAAGACTGTAAGAAATGCACTTGCAGAACTGAACATTTGAGTGCAAATCATTTTAAAGGGAAATTATCCAATAAAACTAGAATATATTTAACAACTGGGTTAAGGGTATATCGTAGTCGAGCCAACTCGACTACAGCATCTTACTTGTTTTTTTTTGCTTTTTAGCAAAATATTTCTATGCGCTAAAAATAAAGTGTATAACAATGGAGTTGGAATTGCAAAAGGGGGGCAGGAGCTGGCTGGAGAGGAAGGGTCATACAAATGGCATTTGGGCCCAGACGAACCCAAAATTGTGTGCGTCCAGCAAATGTGTGGCGGATAAGCCTCTGCATGTGCAATTAACAGTTCTCGTTGCGGCTGCCACATTTGTGATGTGAACAAAAAACAATGCCGCTAACAGAGGCAAATACAAAATTCTCATTGAAACGTCAGTCGTGAGTTGTGAGGCCTGATAAAAAAAACCTAAACATTTTACAAATAACATCAAATATTCCTTGCATATAAATATTGTTTTGTTTGCGATTGCAGTTACACTTGAAGTTTAGTTCCATTTGAGATGTCAACAGGGGGGGATATGCGCTGAAGCTGCACCAACTTTATTGCAACTCCATTAGGAACGGGATATACAACTTGAAGGACATTCGTGCATAGTATTATTGTAGAAATATTTATTTATCGGAAGTGTTTGGGAAATGTTTGCATTATACTCATTTTGTAGACACACACACACACACACACACACACACACAAGCACACAAGCACACACGCACACACGCACAGAGATGTCCCGGAGCGTATGTTAAAGTTTCTTCGTGCCCCTTCTATCTGTGGAGCATATCTGTCGTATATTTCTTTGTGCCGCTTACAAGCTTTGCAATTCTATTCAATGTGGTTGCGAGAAACCATTTTTTATTTTCAATTTTCGTTCTCGATGACATGACAAAGTGCCCTCAACAAGCGGCACGCTGCGGCAAAGGGAGCAACAATGTTGGGCGGCATAGGAATCGGCATCGTCGCCAACAGCCACAACATAAAATGGGGTGTGGCTTCTTCGTGTTTGTCCTGTTTAAAAATATTGCCGTAGCGAAAGTCTTAGCAATAAGTGAAAGAAAACAAAAAAAAAAAAAATATTGAGGAGGAGTTTTGTTCTGCGATATGCATACTGATAAAAGGATATCGCTGTCGATGTCCTTTGCTGTAGGAGGAAACTACAAATTCGATTTAAGCGATGATGTCTTGGAAGCTCCAACAGCAACTTTCACACAACTTTGTTGAACATCGCGGCTACACAGAGAAAAAAATAGTCCACTCGAAATTAAGTATTCAACAAGAATTTAATTTAAGAACAGTTCACTCTAACTGAGAACACACAATTTTAGACCAATCACAAAACTCATAAAACAAGTCAAATTTACTAATTAATTTCGAAGTTTGTATTTATTTAGCAGAGTATCCAATGCAACCAAGGATCGAGAACTCACTTGTTTTAATATAATTGAATCTTCAATTTCCATATTTAGCTATATTTCAGTTTAAAGCAGATCTTGTTCAAGAACGAATGTCTTATTTGAAGTACGTTATGAGCTCATTTTTTGATATAGGAAATTACGAAAATACTAAAATTTCACTTTAAATTGGATGAAAATTCTAGAATTCTATAATTTCTCTCTTGGTATGAAATTAATTTTCCTCCTCTGTGTGCAGCGGTGTCAATTATCGTAGTCTGCTCGACGCGAACCCAATCCCTTGGACAGATATTGACACCGTTTGATTTCTCTGGCTGTTTGCACAGCAACATTAACTGCTTGTTTGCCATGTTCAACGCCCCCCTCTGGAAAGGGTCTGGCCAAGTCCTTACGATGGGGCCGGCTTACTAAATTATTGATAAAATTAAGTTTTAAATTGTTAATTAAACGCAGAAGCAACGCGTTTTGGCATCCGGTGTGGAGATACTCCTTACTTTTCTTGGCCCATTGGGGCCTGCATAATTTGTACGTTTCTCAGCAATACCAAAATGTTCAATGTCCTTCGTCCTGCTTTGTTTTGCCATTACAGACCCGTAAGTACTCATTAACATAAGCCGCTGATGTTGTTGTCAGCAACGGCATTAATCGTATTTTGGTTGTTGTTGTTGCTGTTGTTGTTCTTATTATCTGCGAGTGCTGCGAGTGCCGGACAACAGTCCGCCAGGACTTGCTCAATGACAGTCACATTTAAATTAATTTTCATAAAAAAACAAAAATCAAGCAAATTTTATGCATTTGAGGGAAAGTGGGCCCATTAAACCGAGACGTTCAAAATGATGCCAAGCCCCGAATACAAAAGATAAATTAAAAAATAATATCAAGAAAACAACGAGGATGATGAGGACGTCAAAAGCGAAGAATTGCGCATAAAAAACCACAATTGAGTTTTTAGACCGCACAGAGAAAGTGAAAAAGGGAGATAGATAAAGGAAGAGAGAGAGAGATAGAGAGAGAGAGGGAGAGGGAGAGACCATGCATGATACGCATACAATTTCCATGCAGTACTATATGCGTAAATCTCAACCAATTTCATGTGGCTGTCGTTTGGGGCACGGGCAACATCAATGGAAATAACAACAGCAACAACGACACAAACGCCACAAACACGAAAAATGTACAGGACTAAAAAGTCGTATACTAAAACGACTGGCAAATAAAAGCGAATCGAGTCAGGGGGAAATTAATTTCCAACTTTAAAATACCCTGTTTGTGTATAATTATTAAATTAAATAGAAAAAAGCTTTTGCAGCAAATTTGGCTAATTTCGTACGCCATAAAAAAGATTTTATGTATTTATTTATTTTTTTAGTGCAATTTATAATAATCCTTAAATCGCAGTGCACAATTCGTAACACACAGAAAAATGATTTGTTATTTATAAAAGATTCTTTGATTTAAAAAAATAAATATTTTCTCTATGGTTAGCAAAGCAGTATTCAAATATTTATATAAATATATATATATATATATATATTTCATTCGGAGTGTATAAAATCTAAACTGTGTGTGCTATCAGCTAACGGTCACACACTCAACTCAAGAGCAATACACACACACACACCACTTGTACGAAAATAGCGGGATCATACCTCATAAAATGTATTCTTTGCCGCACACACACACGCACACAAACATTAACTGAGTGATTTTGGGGAGAGACAGAGACAGAGAGAGAGGATTT
>JBAMBE010000286.1:372500-380000 GCA_037043585.1 Drosophila mimica | reverse complement strand
AAGTACCAAAAATGATTTCAAAAGCGAATCAAGCGACAGCAAAGACTTCCGTCTCGACACGGACGCGGATACGGGCAAGGACTCCGACTTGGCCAACGACTCGGCTCCCGACGCCGACTTTGACTCGGACTTGAAGTCCGTCATAATAAGTCCACGCAGATCCGGCTCAAATTGCTGCACGCGCATGCACACACACATACACACACACACACACAGACACACACAAACACACAGAAGTTGACTTCGCCACTGGCAAACATTAGCGAAAAAAACATGAAACGTGCGCTGCCTGCAAAGTACGTTGATTACGCAACAGGACCAACTGACTGCTTGCCACGCCACCTATTGAATTATTCCTATTTTATTTCACACACACACACACATACGCATACAATCAATACTACTAATACACAGTGAAAAGTGTATCAGCCAAACAGGTTGGAGCCAGAAGCTGCCTTCTTGGCCAGGTTATTGAACCACAGCACAGCCACTGCACAGCACCTGTTGATTGAGCTCATCAGCTATTACATTATGTATGTATGTGTGTATGTATGTATGTATGTATGTATGTATGTATGTATGTAATATGCCCGCAAACAAAGCCATTTGATGGCTTAATGTAAGCGACAGCTTTTATTAAATCGAACAACAGCCGCCTGCAAATTGGCATCCTTAGCCGATTGTAAGAATCCTGTTCATTGAAATAATTGCAGAAAGCTGTTACGCTCAAAGTTCTTTGTTCAGTTGATATCTTTCTGAACCAAAACTGAGAAATAAAGTACAAATTTTAAATAAATATACATATTGAATTATTGAAAGCAGTGGCAAAAATTGTATAATCAATTTATAAGGATTTGTTTGTGTTAAAGGACATGCGCTCTTAACTCAGAGCTACCGCAGAATATGTAAATTGTCCCGATTCCAAGTTGTTGTACAAGTGATTGAATTTCTAGATGGCCTTATTATCCTTAAATGCATTTTGATGCATTCAGAATTCTGAAAAGAGTCTTTAAGAATAGAACCATTAAAAAGAATAAAATAAAAGCAGCAAGCAGCTAAAATAACGTAACTTTTCTTAAAACAGAAAATTGCTCCTACCTTTGTCATATCCTTTAAGCCGCTGACGAAAATATTTGCAAAATATTTCGTTTTGATCCAGGTTACCAACTGACTAAAAGACACTCAAATCAGGCTTTCACGATAATATTCCAAGTTTCATCAAGATAGACTTAAAACAGATGGGTTAAGAATTTGAACAAAATAAAATATAAATAAAATGTCAGTTGCTCTCAAACTAGCTGACAGCGCCATCTACGTGTGAGATTTATAATAACAGACTGTTTGGACATTTGTTTCTGTTAAGTTATCTACCCGCCAATAGATGGCGCCTCACAACATGCCCTCAACAAGTTAACTTAAAATTTACTTTTAATTGTTAATTCATTTAATCTGTAACTTTCTGAAAAGAACAGAGTTTTACAAGTATTCTACATCATTGCACTAACTACAATTTTAAGTTAATCATTCGCTAATCTCTTTAATTTTCTCCATTAAATAGAAAGTGCTTTCGATTTAATGAGAATTATTAAATTATAAATTTCATCAATTTGTATAACTTGTTTGTCTGTTTTATTCTCATTGTTAACCATATATTTATATGCGTTTGTGTGTGTTTTGAAATATTATATACAATTAATTAATTAATAATTAACATTTAACCCATAAGAGTACACAAATATGCGCAGGAGGTATAGTTAGGTAGTATATTACTTTTTATTTAGTTTTATTTTCAATTACGTTTATTTGCCTAGCAACATTTACATTTACTTAAACGACTAATATATAAATATATACATTTGCATGTATATATTTGTATGAATTACATTCAATTTGTTTTGTGTGTGTGTGTTTTTTGATTAACTTTAAGGGCTTATTATCTATAACAAACGTAAATAGCGCAGTTTTTTAGCGTTCAGTTTTTATTTATTTGTGTTTTTCTTGTTTTTTTTATTATTATTTTCAATTGGATTAACGATTTTCACAAAACAGAAAATTTCGTAAGCCATATATGTATTTAGGCCTCGTTAAGGGCCACAGTGCTATTTACATAGAGTAGTAGTAGTACCAGAGAATATACAAATATTACGTATTCCATTGCAAATCCTAAGCATATTTAACATATACACACATCATATATGATTTAAAGACTTTTCATTTCCATTTTAAGCATTCTAAGAACAAAATATACAAATTACAATTATTATATTTACGAATATTTTGTTGTCAATTAAATATGTTAAGCATAAGTTATTACATAATTGTGCTAATTGGTTTTAAAGTTTCGCATCTTCTTCGTCTATTGGATCTCTGAATCTTGTTTGCTTTTTTCTTGGAACATTTTCTAATTTTTTGTTTTTTTTTTTCACTGTTTCTTTTTCTTCTCATATTTTTATTTATGTACGTTTTACGCTTTTGTTATTTGTTGTTCACTTTATGCTAAGGGTATTAAAATGAATATGTACAAGGTATGACTTATTAACTAGCAATATTTGCATGGGTTCTTCTTCAGTTTGTTTATGTCGTTGGTATTCAAATTTCTTTCAAAGAAATTTCTAAGTATTTCTGAATGGTTATTTTCGTTATAATCTTTTTTTTTTTCTTTTTGCTTGCAATTTGCGCTGTTTTTACTTGGTTTTCGTATAGTTTTTAGTTCTTTTGTCGTTTTTCAATGCACACAGAAATCTACTAATTATAAGCGCTAAACATTGGATATTAGTTTCTATGGTACTCAATGCAATTAAGTTTATGCGTTTCTATATGCTATACGTATGTTTTGTGTGTATGTGTATGTGTATATGTATGTATATGTGTGTTTTTATTTATTTACTTCTTTTTTTTTTTGTTTCATTTTAAATTAGAAGCGACCAGATAAATCCTGCAAAAGAAAGAAGAAAATACAGCTGTGATTAAGAATATAATAAATATAAATATAAGAGATAGATTTATTTCAAAAGATTGCATTTCTTATACTTAAAATGACAGCACGATTGTTAAATAGCTTAAGATACATTTACAAATCAAGAATAATTCATCAGTTAATTTAACATTTTTTTTCTGAGAGTGAAAGCACAAAATGAATCCAAGAAATTGACATTCAATGAGGAAATATCAACCGATTATCTTTTCTTATGCCTCAGCTCAAGGACTAAGTCAAACTAACATCAACACTTCATAAAAGGACAATCAGTAACTGGCCAGCGGCACAGATTTGAGCGCCACAAAAATTGGCTAATTTATTCACAATTTGGGCCACTTGACACTTGGCAGCTAGCTGCTCTAGCTGGCGTCAAAATATTCATAAGCGATAAGCAAATGTGTGAGATTGCTGCCATAAGCCTCAAAGAGTCTGCCAATTTTTATGCAAATTATGGCAACAGAAAAAAACGAAATGAAAATGGAAAACTACAAAGGACAGGCTCAAATTGTGTCATAAAAAGCGACAGCGCTAAGCATTTAAAATGCGAATATTTAGCCATCTTTTGCTAGACTGCCTGCCTGGGCTATAACAATAAATTTCGAGAATCTCAGCAAGTGTTGTTGCTGCTGTTGTTGCTGGCATAAAAATCAAAAGACGACGTCGCTTATCAGCCGTTTTATTAGTTACAGCTTAAAATTATATATGTATATGCGTGTATATATATATATATATATATATATATGTATATATATGTACAGATGTGTTGATCACGCGCACAATTTTTATAACCGGCAATTGAATTTTATGGGCGCGCACTTGCGACACGGCCAGTGTGAAGGGAAGGGAAGTGAAGGGAAGGGAACAAATCGTTGCCTACTTTTGTGCGCCGTCAAATAAGTTTATTGCCCGGCCTTGGGCCCTGTTGGATGATTGCCTGCCTGGTTGCCTTACAGGCTGGCTGTGATTAGTTGCCACGCCCCTGGCATATTTGCACTTTGCACTCACATACTTTACTTTACTGTTTGCCAGCGCCTCGATTGTGTCCTGCAGGTCCTTGCAGTTTATTACAAGAAGCGCGTTGCTTGTTTGCTTTATTACTTATTACACATGCTGGTTTATGGGTGCTGGTGTGCGTGTGTGTGTGTGTGTGCGAGTATGTTCATGTCTGTCACGTCATTATCCTTTGTGGCGTGCAACAAGTGCTTCAATCGCAGCGCTTTGTTTGCCGTGTGCCAACCAGGCACACACAACATCCTTCAGGGCCCTAAGCAGCTTGTGCAAAAGCGCCCTTTACTCGCTATCTCACACAAGTGTCCTTCTGAGTGTATGTTAAACGTATGTAGCAGTCTACACAGAGAGAAAATGGCGATGCGTCATCAAATATGCGACTAATTCAAAGAGAACGCAAGAAATCCAAGAACAAGCAAAATATGAAATTACTGAAAAAACAGTACAAAATATTTTATACAAGTTTTATGCTAATATTTTTATTAGTTTAATTTAATTATAACATTCAAGTCAATAAATATTTTAAAATTACTGAAAAGCAGTAGCTAATTTAAATATTTGTATTTATTTTTAAAATGTGTGATTTTATATTTTAGTAACACATTTGTCTCCATATCGAATGGATCAAGGATTCATTGCATTCGAATCAAACTTAAATTAAAAGCGCACTTTTAATCCAGATTGTTCAAATAGACTTTTAATAACAATTGATTTGATAAATTGCAAACTTAATCGACAATCACACCCTCGATTATTTCTCGCTGTGTATGTGTTTTATTTTTTGCCTTTTACTGCCACTTGGCAATTGTTTTCCGAGACTTCCTTCCAAGGCGGCGGCGTCTCGTGGCAGGCAGCCCAGGGTCTCAACTCGGCGCGACCTCCGTGTGCCGTTCGAGTTAAGTGAGTGTAAATGTGGTTTTGTCAAGCCAAACCATGCCCTCAATCCCCAGTCCCTGACAAGTTGTGTGTGTGTGTGTTGTGTGTGTGTCCTTTTTGCCGTTGAGCTTCCTGTCGGCAGCTTAAATGCTATTAAATTGCTGACAATTTGTATCATTATAAATTCGGTGCGGGCAAATTGATTCCACTGGTTGTTGAGTTGTCCGTTTTCATTACTCAGTCATTCAGTCAGTCAGTCAGTCACTCAGCCAGTCATTTAGTTGCTTTTTTTGTGGTGCATAATCAAGTTTTCAATCAGAGGAACAGTTGCACAATTAGCCCTCAGTTAGTGGCTGAAGTGCGATAAGAGTTTGATCTCCTGGGCACTGTCAGAACTAACTCAATTTGTGCCCGCAAAATCCCCAGACATTTTATTAATGATGCACGTTGGCATTAAAATTTAATCAAATGTGCCCCCAAATACAAAGGAACAAGGAATGCAACAAAAAAAAAAGAAGAAGAAGAAAAAAAGAAACTTGTCGCTGAAACCAAACTTGAATGCTTGAATAATTCAGCGAGTTGCGGAAAAGTTGCAACACCTATAGGAATCCGAACACAAGAAATAGAAAAACTTTTGGGTCGCCGTTGCCTAGGCCAGGCCAAATGGTAGGCCAGGACAACGCCCCCCCACTGTCAGCCTCGATCTCAATCTGCACAGGACACACAAAAAAAAAATCAACAGAAATCGCGCCTTTTGGTTTTTGCCTTCATTTTTTGTTCGCAGCTTTTCAACTAATAAATTGCCTTAAAATGCTTTTGTGTTTCACGCGCGCTTTCACCGGGGGCAACCAGGAGACATGCCCCCCGCCACCTCTACCACCACCCACTCCTTCGCCTTGCCACACAGCAGCTGCAGCCATAATTTGTGTGACTTTATTATGTGTCAAGTGAGTCAATCTGCGGACGATGATGATGAGAACGACAACGACAACGACGGGGACGAGGACGAGGACGAGAATGCGAAGCTGTAAATTGTGATATCCTGCGGGAAGCTTACACCTTACTGACTTGCCTCCCTCCCCCACTCCCCTGCAGCTGGCACAGCAACTTTAGCCGTTTATTGACATGTGTCGCTGGCGGCTTATTAGACCCGGCCGTGAGCATGTCCTTAAACCTGCGCATTCAGCTTTTTTTCGTCCTTTTTGTATTCCATTAAATATGCAATGCGCAAGTTTAAAGCATGCCACAGCATTTGCATAATACAAATTGTAAAAAATTTTTAAAAATTCTAAATTTATATATGAGAAATATTAAGCGCTGTCAGTTAGCGAAATTATAAAATGTGAGAGATGGGAACAAAAAAAAAAAAATAAAAATAAAGAAAAGAAGAATGGAAAAAAATGTAAATCCGCTCAAACTGTTGGGCTGCAATTCAAATTATTCACTCAAATGAAGCGGCAGCAGAGCCAAACACAAAAGTTTGCACTTGGCATAAATTTCGTAGAGCCAACCACCCCTTGCAACCCACTTCTGCCACCCATCCCCCCCCCACTCCCCCCACTCTCGAAGACGATTTGATTTTATTTTATTAGCACATCACACGATTGGCGCCAGAACTTGACAAAGTTACAACTTTGTCCTGGCATGCTGGCGACTTCCTCTCTCTCTCTCTCTCCCTCTCTCTCCCTCTCTCTCCCTCTCTCTCTCTCTCTCACTCACTCTCTTTCTCTGCCTGTCTTGCCAACTTTTTCTTGGGCAAAACATTTTTTTTCTGGTCGCTTTGCTGTTTTCTAATTGTTGGCTTACAAACTTAATGTGGAATTCAATTTGTGCGTACTGCACTAAACGAAGCCAGCGAAAGCAGAGGGGGGGTGGGCAGCTGTGGGGGCGGGGTTCAGTTGAAAACTTTTTCATGGCACTTCTTTGGGTTTTTTGTCGCCCATTGTTGGCCGCAACAAAAAACACAAAAACACTTGGACACAAAACAAAAATGCAAACTGACAGCTTAACTGACATTGAAAATAGCCAGAAATAATGAAAGTGAGCAAAGGTATTGGACTCAGCCAGCTGACTAGTATACGACTCATTAATACACTGTAAACATTCACGCTAAAATCCATGAGGCCAAACCAGTTTGGCAAATTTATTGAAACACTGGAATGTGCAGCAAAATTTTCATTCAATTTAAACAAATATTTTTGGCTCTTCTTCTAACTCAATTCATATAAATTAGGTTTAAAAAGGTCAAAAATCAAATAGCAGCACTTAATACATTGTTGCCACATACCTTGCGACAAGACAGCGAACTTGACTCAACCATGTCAAAGCGAACGAACACTCGACACAAACGGTTAAAGGGTTAAAGGATTGAAGGATGCAGCAGCACTTGAAAATCTCATCGATTATTCGATGGCAAAAACTCTTGTAAAATATGCGAAAAATTCAAATGTAATTTCTCAATATTAGCTGCACACTTAACACACTTGATTTGAGCGAGGGCAAAACAGGTAAATAGCCATAGGTTTTTCTTGCCATGGCTAACAACAACAACAATAACAACAGCAAAAACAACAACGAGCAGAAGGACATGAAGCGGACCAGCCGTGCATAAGTCACCCTAAGGACGTAATTAATTTTTC